>CAUYQG010077461.1:0-33488 GCA_963574415.1 Tarsius wallacei | reverse complement strand
TAATGGAGGTTTTCATGCTCCTTTTATCCTTAATTTTCGCGGGTTAAATCACAAAACTTTCACGTGAGCACAAAGCCGGGTGGAAGAGGGGCACCCCCCCACCCACCAGGTGTTTTCTCAGGTATGAGGAAGGACAATCCCAATAAAATCACAAGACGTTTACATGAACACAAGGCGAGGTGGGTGGGGGGTGTCCCCCACCCACCAGGCACTTCCTCAAGCATGAGGGAGGGCAATCCCAAAATTATCTTATTGTTCCTCATGCTTGGTTAATATTCCTCAAAAGCAATACAACAATTCTAATATCATAATATTCTAATGATCAATAACTTTTAAAACTTATGCATACACAACATTTAACGACTAATGTTAGTCCTAACTCCTTTGTATTTTACGCTGATTCTATCTATGCTATAACAACTCTTAATTATAGCCCAAACCAGTTCCTAAGGAATGTGGCTTAGTCCAAAGTATACGGTGGGCCACTTCTCGGAACAACTGATTACAATCTCTTAACAAAATGGCTACTCTAAAATCCTATATATTTATTTTAACTTCAATAAAGGTTTCTAATTCCTAATTCTTAATATATAAGGCTGATCATCAGCAATAAACTTCTAAAAATGAAACCCAAATATAAACCATAAATTGTATTAAGGCCAGAGTCACAATAGTAGAAAATGGGAACGATGAAATTTCTAAAGTTAGCTGTCTTCTTATTAAACCTTAAAATATCATGTTTGATATTAGGAATGTTGTATTGCTTTTGAGGAATATTAACCAGCATGAGGAACAATAAGATAATTTTGGGATCGCTCTCCCTCATGCTTGAGGAAGCGTCTGGTGGGTGGGGGACGCCCCCCACCCACCTCGCCTTGTGTTCATGTAAACATCTTGTGATTTTATTGGGATTGTTCTTCCTCATACCTGAGAAAACACCTGGTGGGTGAGGGGGCGCCCCTCATCCACCCGGCTTTGTGCCCACATGAAAGTCTTGTGATCTAACCTGTGAAAATTTAGGATAAAAGGAGCATGGAAACCTCCATTAAACAGCTTCTACACTAGACAGGAGTCCAGTCTCTTTCTTTCTTTCTTTCTCTTCTTCATATCTATCTCTTGAATCGCTGATGCCGCCACATCTTGGGACCCCCAAAACCTGCCGGGGCAGGCCCCCCACATATAACAAAACATCTTAAACAACCTAAGAAGAGTGGATATATTGTTAGCCTAGTTTCTCCCATTTTGAACGGGAATTACTATCATATTAACCAAGCCCTGTCTCACCACCATATGAAGAGGAGAGGAGACAGAAAACTTCTAATTTTATTTTGCAGATATCTGAGTTGAGAGAATTCTACTTCAGTAGGTGCAACCAAGAAAGTGTACCAGAGAAGCCTCATTGCTACCTGGATATGACTTAGATGAGAAGATCCTATGCTTCAAGCTTGAGCCTGATACTATAAGTTGATGAGATCTGGGGGTCTTTGGAAATGAGTATATTCTGTATGTGTGGAGAAAGGATGTAAATTTTTAAGAGCTGGGAAGTATATTGTAACAGACTTACCTTGGTAGCCTCTGGTAAACCTCACAAAACAATATTCACATATCCACAGTCCCCTCTCATAAGAATTCAGTGTGGCCAATAAAACGTTGGGCCACAGCATGCAAGCAATTGCTTGACAAGCACTTTCATATTAGAGCTTGTCTTTTAGGAACACTTAGTCTTGTACGGCCACACTGGAAAGAAGACTATAATAGTCAAGAAAGAGTTCAACCTTTCAGACATCCTTGACAAGGTGCCAGACATGTAAGAGAAGTAATTTTGAACATTCTAGTCCTAGCTTCCATCCAACTGCAGTTACATAGAAGATTGAGACAATACAATATAAATCAGAAGAAATGCCTAGCCAAGTTTGGTCTCAATTCATGGCCCACAGAATCATGAACAAATAAGATGATTGTTTTTTTAAGCCACTAAAAGTAATATAGTCATTTGCTAAGCAGTCAAAATTAACAGAAACAATAAACCTATTATCAGCAAAAATACATAAGAAATTTCCAGCTCACATAACCCATTCAATATCCCCCCCAGTTCTTACTAATTTAGGCCCTTAACCTCTTTAGACTGAATTATGAGTTATTTAAGTAACTGTTTCTCTAAAATTATCATTTCTGAAATGTAAACATTGATCCATTTTATATTTCATTATAATAAAAGTAGAATGGAGGACATACCTGTGCATCAATGTACTTAAGTTTTTTGCAGTTACTCAGGTTGTACAAAGAAGTTAATCTACAGCGTCGAAGAGACAGAAACTGAAGATTTGTACACTCTGCCAATGTGGAGAGACTACAACCTGGCAAATCTTGAAATGCAACTGTTGTGACCTAGAAAATTCAAGAAAATTGGAATGAATAATATTATTTAACAAAACTGAATATAAACTACATTAGACTTGCAAATCGTTTAGAAAATTCATTTAAGAAAAGTAATACTACATATAGGAACTCGTGTAGCAGCTCAATTTTAGTCAAGCTACCTAGTCTCTTTTGTTTCCCACATAGGACAAAATAGTGCAGTCATTCATGATCCATTTAAGTTTAAAAGTTAAATACAAAAAAGCAACAAAATAATCATGTTATTAGTTCATTCCCTGATTTTTCACCAAGTTCCTATTTTTTTGTTTTTCATGCCTATGGCATTATTTTCAAGATCATACTACATACATGTTATGATCTGTGTTTGAAAATTCTAGGGATCCCTGGATAGTATTAGGGGTCATGAGTTTAGAGGATAGATTTTGTGTCCAGTCTGTCAGGCTTCAACTAAATAGCTCAGCCAGCTTCCAAAAAAGAAGAAAGTTCTTACTGAGAAGAGATATTATAGAACCTAAAAGTAGAACCATATAAAGATTATTAAACCATGCAATGCAAATAACATATTACAAGTTTTCTGTACTATAAATATCTAAATTTTCCCTTACTCCTGAATAATTTAATATACCCAGAGCTTACAGAATTTGTGAAATAGTAAATCAAGAATGTTATTTTTTTGTATTTTGAAAGCTATACATTTACATTTATTAATTTTGAGTTGTTCCTTTGGATATCATACTTCACATAGATTTTGTTCTTAAGGAACTTTTCTATCTTCTTGATTGTAGTCTTTTTAACTAAAGGAAAAAACAGTATCAGAGAGTGCATTTAACTGTATGGCAGGTATATTAAAACTGTACTTATAGCTCTACAAGACGATGTCAGATAGAAATGTTTCCAAAGGGATCAGAAAAGCATTCCAGGCCAAGCATGGTGAGTCTTGTCTATAATCCCAGATTTTTGGAGGCCAAGGCAGGAAAATTGCTTGAGGCCAGGAGTGCGAGACCAGGTTGGGCAATATAGCAATACCCCATCTCTACAAAAATAAATAAAAATTAGCCAGGCACGGTGATACAAGCCTGTGGTCCCAGCTACTCTGGAGAATAAGTTGGCAGGATCACTTGAGCCCAGGAGGTCAAGGCTACAGTGAGCCATGACTGTGCCACTGTACTCCAACCTGGGCAAGAGACTGAGAACCTGTCTCAAAAATTAAAAATTAAAAGAAGCATCCCACTAATTAAACCCAAGCGCTCTCACCTAAATAACATGGCAGAGGAAGAATGCATAATATATTGGTTCTTCATTGTAATGTGGTTCATGCACTGAAATAACTATATAATCTAAATCTCTTTAAAATAAGAATAATTTCATATTGCCACATCAAGAATATTAAGGCCAGATTTCACATGTACTAATTACTAATTTAAAAATCATTGTCTTATAGGAAGAGTCTAGTGTACATCAGACTTAAAACAGTAATTATAAAAGTATTCTATTAAAATTATTTCAAAAATTCTAGAAATACATAAAATTCCAAAGTGCAACTCCTTTTCATATGAAATATTTCTTGTGCATTAAATTAAATTACAAATTTTAAATTTACATATTTATGTAAGTAAAGAAGAAAACCATTTGTTTAGAATGAAAAAAGAAGGAAATTAGTCTATTCCTTGTTTTAAGTGGCAGAAGCGATAACTGATATTTTTAAAACTTCAAGTAAACAAGAGTTGCTGGCTGCATAATTATTTTATGAATTTCTCAATCATTCATAGACTAAATAAATTTTTGAAAGAAATTTATTTTTCAGAAATAAAGTATATTCATCCATTTGTGTGGAGATAGTGTCTATGTGTTGCTCATTTAATCTATACACAGGCAGATATAAATCCTGTAATTGGAAAACTGTCTCTACACTATAAATATAAAAACACTATTCAGAATCAAGCACTTAAAAATTGAAAAGTCAAGCAACTATAGCTAGATGGTAACAAATGCTACTCAACATTATATTCATATTATTTGGCCTAATTTAATAACATGCCGCTTTCAATCGACTATATGAGCACAATTAAGTTCTAGTTATTTATGATGTGTCAACTTCTGTAGTTTAATTTTGTTACAGCACAAGCGTAACAACTGCTGCAGTGTCCTTGTTGGTGGTATTACATTCAAATATGTGGAGTTTTTAGTATTTCTTTCTCCTGTTTATTTAACATTATAAAACAATCCTCACAGCATAGCCATGCATTATCTACACCATCCTACATTTTTCCAAACATCAAAAGATATTTTTGTATTAGTTATTGATACATGCTTGATATTAATCACATACATAAAACTGCTTTATGCTTTTAAAATGGCTCATAATTTCCATAGTCCTTGCTGCCTTCTTCTGCCCTCCTTTCACCTACCTCTTATCTTCTGTTTTTCTGATTATGGGTCTTAAGATCCTCGCCAGAGAGGGCCCTGTCCTATACCCTGAGTAATGGAAGACTGATGCCATGTAGCTTCCCTCAAAATCCAAGAAGACAGGTTCAGAGAGCCTCAGGATAGCTGAACATGATGTGAAGGTGCCTGGAGGGCAATGCCCAGGGAGGGATGGAAACTCCACACCCCTACCCACCCCTTCATCTGTATTCTTTGCAATGTCCTTTATAATAAACCAACAGTATTTCCTTGAGTTCTGTGACCCGCTCCTGCAAATTAATCAAACTCAAAGAGAGGGTTGTGGGAACTATAACTTGAAGCTGGTTGGTCAGAAGTTGTGGAGGCCAGGACATGGAACTGGTGTCTGGGGGCCAGGAAGGGCCGTCTTTTTGTACTGAGTCCTCACCCTGTGGAGTCTGGCACTATCTCAAGGTAGACCACATTAGGTCACAGAAGACTTCTTTTGTGTTGATGACTGTTGTTGTGTGAGAGCAGAGGGAAAAACTCAATTTGAGAGTTTTCCTAAAGCAGTAATCAACTGTGGTCATTGCTGTATGGCTAGCTTAAAAAACAGCAATTGGAGCAGAGTGGATGTTGGCTAAATGTTTCTTAAATAAATAAACTTTACTAGCCTGTGGCAAACTCAAATATGCAGGTAGTTATAGCATTCATAGTTTATTTCCCTTATAAAGAAAAAATATAAAAAATTTGAAAATGCATATTTTCAGGCTCTCATTACTTGAAAATGAATTGTTCCACATACAGAACCTATGGATCATTCATATATTTTAATAAAAGATAATAAATCAGCTTTCCATTTAATTATCTTTATTTTCTGAAATCTATGACAGTTCATTGTATATAAAATGATCTACAATAGCTGTATATTTTTTAGAGATTTCACTCTGAATTATTGAGCTCATCCTAAGGTGTGTCAGTCATCTATGGTAAACAATTATTACAAAATTAACGAAATAGATACCTCCATTTTTTACTTTTCTCAAAATATTTGTTCAGTATCCTAACCGCAAATCTATGCAACACAGAAAAATAAAACCGTTTTAAAACTCAGCTGCAAAGGAAAAGACATGAGTCTGAGATATGTTTAGTGACTTAAACAAAATGGCTAGAAAATAACTTCAAGTAATTTATATATAGTCCCAACAGCAGTTCATTACAATTTACTTTGTATAAGAGAAGTGAGATATTGTGATCTAAAAGTTTATCAGCAGCTAAAATGTCATCACTCACATTATGATATAAAGCAATATTTAAAAATCCTTAACCTCAGACAAACTTTTGTTCTTATAAAACAAGTTACCCTTAGTAGAAAAATGTGAAAAATAAAAGAAAGATTAATTAATTTGAACATAAAAACAAGAAAAAGTAAAAATGTGTTCATTATCAATTATCATTACTCTTTAGTCCCATCTTTTGGGATATTACTGCATATCATGGGATGATTGATCCCTCTATGTTTCCAACTTTATAACATCTTTGCTGAAACAGGCTATTAAGCAGTCCCCAAAAATCCATTTGCCTTTCTCTTCACTTGCTTGAGACCTACATTTGATTTGACAAGTGACTATTGGACTATTCTATATATTAGGAGCCACAGGCCAAGTTCTTCACATATAACATTTTAAAACTCAGCAATCCTATATAACACAAATTGCTCTTCCTGTTTGCAAAAGACAAAAGAAGCTCAGGATGATCCAGCATCTTGCATCAGATGACACAGCCAGTATATGGGCAGAATTACATAAAATCAGAAACAAGTTCTTACAAAATATAAGGCCTGTTAGTACTCTATTACATTCAATTTTTACATTAATTTTCTTTTTAATCAATATTCTCTAAACTGTGAAGCTAGTAGTAATGTAGAGATAATATTAACATTCAGCTGGAATTCTTTATTCATCTATTTATTCATCTTCCCATCTATCCATCCTATAATGAAATGCTGAAAACCACTACAGGTGAGTCCCGACGTAACGATTTTTTGACTTTACAATGGTGCAAGAGTGGTATGCAATCAGTAGAAACTTTACTTTGGGCCAGGCTCAGTGGCTCAGCCTGTAATCCCAGCACTTTGGGAGGCCTAGGTGAGTGGATTGCCTGAGCCCGCGAGTTCGAGACCCGCCCGGGCAACTTGGCGAGACCTCATCTCTACAATAAATCAAAAATTAGCCAGGTGTGATAGCACACGCCTGTAGTTATAGCTACTTGGAAGGCTGAGGCAGAAGGATCGCCGGAGCCCAGCAGGTCGAGGCTGCAGTAGCTGGGAGCATGCCGCTGCAATCCAGTCTGGGTGACGGAGTGAGACTCCAACTCAAAAAAAGAGAAAAGAAACCTTACTTCGAATTTTGAGTTTTTGTCTCTTTCCGGGCTTGTGATACACAGTATGATACTTTCTCACAATGCTAGACACTGGCAGTGAGCTGCAGTGCCCAGTCAACCAACACAATCAGAGGATAAACATTTGATACTCTGCAGTGTACTGTTTTGTCAAATGACTTTGCCCAACTGAAGACTAACATAAGTGTTCTGAACATGTTAAATGCATTTTCAACTTATGTTTATCAGGACAAAACCAATGTAGGTCAAGGAGCATCTGTATTTTTCTGGTAATGTGTAAAGAATTGTAGACCAAAGGAAGACCTAACTCATGTCCTGAAGTCTCAATTGGAAAGATTAATATAAGTAAAACGAGTTTATTTCTGTGTGAAATTCTAGAAGAGTAAACTTTTCTAAAAGCTGTCTTCAGAAGGACCTTCCAGGGATGACAATGGGTGATCAGGATAAGGATAAAACCGTGAAGCTAAGAGATTAGAAAAACAAAGTTAAAAAGTAAGCTGTGGGTCAGTAGCGGTGGCACAATGAAGACATCACGATGAACCATCTGCCAAACAGAATAATTACAGGAGTTGTCTGGAAACAAAAAATGATATTGGTTAACACATAAGCATTTATATGTCACATACATGTGTATTTTTTATCTTTATACCATATAGTTGATGCATCAAAACAAAATTAAAAACTTGAAATAGTTGCTTTGTGTAGTGATGAGAGACTTAAAGTGTTCTTCAAAACATTGCTACCCAAATTAGTCCATGCACCAATATCAAGAGCATCACTTAAAAGCACTGCAAAAATGCAGAATAATGAAACAGAATCAACATGTTACCAAATCTCCAGGTAATATATATACACATTACAGTTTGTCAGGCCTTACTCTAAGAAGCAAAAGAAAAGGTCAATCTTCATTTTATGTAAATTGACAAGAATTCCAAAGAAAAAATAGAGTGGACTGGAGAAGAAATCTAAGGAGAAAGAGGTTCATACATCTTAACTTCCTCCATGTTCTTCTCATTGGATAGAACAGTAACCTACAAAGAAATGGAAGATCACTACTGTTTCTCTAACTTCAGCTTTACTTTTAACACAAGTACATTGCAGGCATGAAGCCATCACTCAAGTCTAGCTCTGACAGATATTCATGAAGAAAATTAAGTAATTGCCAATTTCATTATATTGGAAAACCTGCCACAAGATTTTAGGGGAAAAAAAGTACTACAAGAATTATTCCAGAGATGACATAGCCTAAGGGAAAAAGAATAAGAGAAGAACAGATGAGAGATTCTATGTGTAGCTCTATAGATCTGATGGATATGACAAATACATTGCCCAGGAAACAGAGGACACCTTACAGTGTATGTTCAGTTTTTATTCCTTATATTACTATTAATGTCTCAAACGTCTCTTCAAAACCCCACTATTTTATTATCCTCTCCCAAAATACTCTGAAATCTTATTTATAGCAATTATCAAGATCCATAACAATGTATTTATCTGTATATTTATTTGTTTAAGCTCCATAGAACACACACTAGGTTTTCTTTGTTTTGTTTGTTTAATAAATATTGATCATCATATTGGACAGATGAATATTTGCTGAGTGAATGAACAAAATAATGCATACCTATTAATATGAATGTTTCTTTTCCTAAGCATCTGTCTATACCAAGAAACTAAATAAAATTTACTAAATACATTTGATTTTCAAGCCATAGCTAAATACATGTATTCTAATAATAAATTCTTTCTAGTGTTCCACTATTTAAAATATTATTTCTGTTTTTCTACACGTTTGTTAACTTGTCTTAAACTACTCCATTCTGAAATGAGCCACTAGGTGGTGTGGTGGCCCAAGTTTAAAGCAAACTTCAAACAAAAGGAGTTTCCTACTCAAATTTCAATTCTAAATTCCAATATGTTTCCACTCTTAGAGGCTTAATAGTGACTATAGGGCCCTTGAGTACAGGCTTTGATAAATTTTTTAAAGTAATAAATTAAAGTTTTTTATTGTGCTTCACTTAGGGAGAAGATACCCTGAATAATTTTAGTTAAGATATTTTAAATACATCTCCTCTCAAATAAGTTAATATTTCATTAGTAGTTTCATCAATTAAGAGGCAGAATTTTTGTATACAAAGTATTCCTTCTACTAAAATTTGAAAACTTAAATTTTAGAGAACTAATTGTAATTAAATTTTTTTAAAAGTTTATAAAATTAGAAATACCTGCTGTAAAGTATCCCAAGGGCCACACTGAAGAATATCTAGTGTATTTAAAGGGGGCATCATGTTGGCTGGGCATTTGACAGGTCTCTTTTTCTTAATCATTTTCTTTTGTTGATTTTGCTTGAAAATTTCAGACCAAGGATTAAATGATTTTATCCAAGCTAGTCTCTTTTCTTCAATAGAAGACAGAAGTGTTGACTCTAGTCCAGAGCAGGTCATGATAGTTTCATGTTCAGTTCTGTTTTCTTGGCATTTTTCTGGAATTTTTCTAATCTCAGACTTAACAGAGTTTACCTCTTTAGAATCCATTGAGCTTTCTGCATTATAGACACCCAAGTATTCACAAGGAGCATATCTACCTAAAATACAATCTTGCTTATTTCTTTTGACTTCTATATTAGTCCTGGCATCAGCTGTGTTAAAAATCACCTCACTCTTCAGAGCATAGTCTTTTGGGTTCTTCTCAATCTCTTTGGATTTTAAATTTTCATTTTCTTTTAGTATTATATTTTCTCCGATATTTTTGGAATTTTCTGATATTAGTGGTAGTAGTTTGTGCTTCACTGAAATAACTGAAATATTATTCTCTTTATATAATGATCCATTCTGTTCTTGTATTTCTTCTGTCTCTATGTCTTGTTCCTTTTTCTGCCTATTATCTTTAATTATTTTCTGTGCTTCATTGTTTTTCACCTCATTAATTTCTTGGTTATGTCCTATTATAATTTGAATTTCTTGTCTCACATTCTTATTTATGTCATGTTCCACAGTTACCTCGTTTTGCACTTTAGACTTTAATTCTTCCAGCTGAAACTGTCCTTTTACATTTTCTTTAAGACCTGGGTTTCCCAATTCAGGTTTTTCACCTAAATTTTCATATTTTCTTTCTTGCTGGACCAATGTTTCTGAATATTGTTTTCTTGTTAGGAGTTCATTTTTATCTTCCATTTTATAATCTTCAAGAATTGTTTGGTTTATAGATTGGTTTAATTGTATTGATTCTTTGACTACAAGTTGTCTTCCTACATATTCTCTCTTATTTGAGTCCTCAACTACCGAAAGAGTAATATCATTATGCTTCTTTGAATTTTCATCCACTAGCTTTTTGGCTATATCACCCTTATTCTTTGAAATATCTTCAACAGCTAAAGGTTTGGGATTATATTCCCCCTTCTTTAATGTGCTGCTTATTGTTAGCTGTTGACTTGCAGCTTCTCTTAATCGTAATTCTTCCTCATTTAGTAATTTCTCTCTTTCTTGTTTCACAATGTTCTTCTTTTCTTCATATTCTTTTTCTCTCCGTTTCCTTTCCTCTTGCTTCTGCTGTTTTCTCTCTTCTTCTATTCTTTGTTCCTCCTCTAATCTTTTTCGTTTTTCTTCTTCCATCTGCCGTATTTTTGTTTCCATTTCTTCCCACTCTTGTGCTTTCCTTTTCTTATTTTCTATTTGTTCTTTTATGATTGGGCCATATTTTTGGTAGGCCACATATGCTTTATATTTAGCTTGAATTTTTAAAGCTGCATTATGCTGCTGTTTTAACAGACGTATCTTTTCTTTTTCCTGTAGCTCTTTAAATCTTGTTTTTTCCTCTTCCATTTGTAAATGCAAGTTTCTAATAAACTCCTAAAATAAAGTAAGATGAGTAGTAGTCAGCATAAACTAAATATGTGACTTTATTAAAATATCATCTAAAATATAGATTGAAAACAAATACTAAAACTGATATCTTAAAGAAATTACTATAAAATTCATTTAGAGGAACTAAAGTTATTATTTTCAAGGGCATTAATTATTTAAACATTTGGGAGATTGAATCATGTTGGTAAGTTGACACTCTAATAGTATGGGTATACTAAGTCACCCAAATGTAACTTGAAGAATTATTTCAAGATAGAAAGCACATAAAATTAGAATGGTACAGAAAAACAAAAGCCAAAATTCATAAAGGAGAAAAGAACTTCAAACCTTCTGAAATGGGAGTTCTGATAGAGGAGACTCAGAGCTAGTACTGGGACTGCAACAGACAATCATTTTGTAAAAGTTATATCAAGAAGGCCAGGTAGTCATACATACAAGCAATATGAGCACCAGCCTACTTGCAGATATTATCTCTTCTCAGCAATCAAGAGAGTTGATAAACACATATTGTATAAAATACTTTGGAGTTAGGTAAGAAAATAGAAAGGGGAACCCCCCCAAATTCCAGAAGTTATTCAATAAAAAGTGGTGTATATATTCTCACATGTTTAAACTTCAGTCATCTTCAAAGCACTATCCATTTTATGTAATATGCCTATCAAGATGCTTTTTAAACTACTCAAAACAATTTTTGAGATTGTCAATTATGATGCCTTTAAGTTCTTTTGCCACTTTTTGTTTCATCTCTTCCACATCAGCAAAATGTTTCCCTTTGAGGATATTCTTTTCATCAGAATAAAAAAGTCACTGGGATGAGTTCGAGTGAATAGAGAGGGCAGGGCATAGGCGTCAATGTAATTTCTGGTCAAAAACTGCTGAACACTAAGCACAGTGTGGTCAAGTTGTTTATGTAAATCACTCATCATGAAATGGGCATACACGATGAAAGAATCTCCAAAGAAAAATTTGCTGAAGCTGAAGGCAGCCTCTCACCACAACACTAGCTGCTACACTGAAGCCAATGGGTTCCTAGAATACTTACCCAGCAGGGGAAGCCTGTATCACAAAGGGCCCACCCGTGTAAAAACGATTCTGTTATTATTTTTACTAGACTCCTAAATCCAAAGTAAACAGATCAGTAAAACTAAGAAAACATTTAAGGAAAACTAACCCAAATGATATGAGATAATACAATCACTAAACTGATGAAAGAGTCAATTTCTGAAAAAAAAAGAACTATTAAAACTAGATAAAACCTTAAGTAAGGATAATTTTTCAGAAAAAATTCATCAAGAATGACCTCACATAAAAATAAAATTCAAGCATTCAAATAAAAAAATAATTACTCAACAACAAAAATAATTGAATGGCTGAACAATTGTTTATCTAAAAAAAAATGTAGGCCGGTACAGGGCTCATGCTTGTAATCCCAGCATTTTGGGAGGCGGAAGCGAGAGTATTGCCTGAGTCCAGGGGTTTGAGATCAGACTGGGCAACTTGGCAAGATCTCATCTCTACAATGAAAAAAAAAAAAAACATTAGCCAGGTATGGTTCCAGCTGCTTGGAAGGCTGAGGCAGAAGGATCACCTGAGCCCAGCAGGTTGAGATTGCAGTGGCCATGAGCATGCCGCTGAACTCCAGCATAGGTGATAGTGTGAGATTCTGACTCAAAAAAAAAAAAAAAAAAAAATTAAAAACTTCAAAATTAGGTGTTTTCCCAAAACAGCAAATTAAATAATAAAGACATAAAATGTATATTAGAGATGAAAAAGATTAACACAGAAACTCCAACATATTACTAGTATGAGCTCCAGAATAAAGAACTGAAAAAAACTGAAGGGAATAAAATAAAATAAAACATAGGTTTTCAAAATAACAACAAGCTATAGGATAAAGAACTGAGTTAACTTTACACACACACACACACACACACACACACAAAACACCCTTAGATAGAAGCAACATTTCTGGACTATGAAAGCAGGGACTGTTTTTACTGCTGTATCTTAAGCTCTTATAGAAATTCCTTATGTTAAAAAAAAAAAAAACAGTAAATAAGTGTGGATGAATATATAAGATGAAAAATTCTAAAGCTTCAAAATAATATAAGAAACAAAAATTACATTTACAATAAGACAGTATAGGCAAAAAAATGTAAGGAGTCATATCTTTAAACTGCTAAAAGAACAGGCAATAAATCTCTATTATATTCCCAAAGAAATGAGTCATTCCACTTTGAAAGCAAATGAAAACATTTTCAACTATATAAAGATTGGAAAAATTTACAATACAAAAATTTTTTGACAAATATTTAAGTATATGCCTTAGGAAATTAAAAGTAAATCCAGAAATAAGAAGATGACTTCAAATTTTAAAAAGCACTAATTAGCAAAGAAACCATTAATACTTAGTACTTAAATTTTTTGTCCATTGTTGTCTTCCTCCCATCTTTTTACTTTCAAAGTCAGCTGTTAGTTTTACTGTAGCTCCTTTAAGACTTCATTCTTTCATTTGTCTTGAATTTCAATATTTGTACTATTTAATTCCAAGATTTGTTTTTTTCATATGTATATTACTTGGAAATTATTCATCATTTTGAATATTCACATTGATTTTTTAAAGCAACTTAAAAGCTTTTCAATCATTACCTCTTTATCTAACTGCTTCTGCTTTATTTTTTTTCTCTCCTCTCCTTTTAAGATTACTGCAATACAAATTTTATATCTTTTTACTATGTATCTCATATTTCTTATGCTATTAATCACTTTTCCCATTTTTTATCCTCTCTGTGCTTTAATTTGGACATATTCCATTGACCTTTCTTCTGTTTCATTAATGCTCTCATCTGCTCTGTCTAATCTGTCAAACCCATCCACTCAATTTTTAATATTATATATTAAATTTTTAAAACTCTAGAATGTATACTTGATACTTTATTATAGATTCTGATTTTCTTTTCACATCATTTATCTATTTATTTTGTTACTGGATGATAGCTATATGTATTTTAAAAGCTTTACTAAATCCAACATTTTGGTTAAATGCAGATGTGCTAATACTGTTTTTTTTTTTTCCTCCCTCTTGTCATTCATATGAACCTCTCTCTTTACATATTTGACCAACTTATTAATTTAAATGTATATAATAGAAACTTTCTTTGTCAATGAGTGTGTTTATGTAAATTTTAAAAAGAATTGAAAAAAATACCCAGAAAAAGTAATAATGTTTAGCTGAAAAATAGGTTATAGGAATTTTTATCTACTTTAAATTTGTGATTACTTAAAATAATTTTATATAGAAACTACTGAGTGCATACAAGCCAAAATTTCATTAATAAATGTATCATCAGAATCATCTGAAATTTAAAGGAGTTTTGTTAACACAATTGTGTTCAATAAATTAATTTTTAAAACAATCTGAAAGTTTTTCATCCATTATCTTTTACCCCATTTCATCTGCTTCATTCTCTCTCTCCTCTTCATTTAAGATTACTACAATACAATTTTTATCTTTTTGCTACCAAATATATCTCATTTTTCTTGTGCTTTTCACTGTTTTTCTCATTTTTATCCTCTCTGTGATTTAATTTGAATACTAAAGCACAGAGAGAAACTTTCATAAAAAATTTTAAACATAAAGAAGTGTTAAAAATAATATTTTTCCTCAAATCTGTAAAGAAATTTTAGAATTGCAATTTTATATGGACAACATTCAATTAACCAGTTAATTTTCATTATCAAGACATTGTATTTAAAAAATAGATCCTGGTAATACATTTTTAATGCATAAATTAAATCCTACATCAGCTAGGCAATATTTTCTTAAAATTAACATTTCAAGCATAGTAATTTATTTCAAAAAAATTAATGTGTAGATTAAAAACAACAAATGGATACCTCATGCTGTTTAAATTTCTCTTTCCACATTTCCTCTTCCTTTTGGAGCTCATCATTCATCTTGTCCTGTTCTTGCTGAACATATGATAATAAAAATATTATATTCAAATATCAAAAAGGATTATGTTCATTATATGTGATTCTCACAATATATATTGTGAGTTACAGTGGTTAAAGGTAAAGTGCTTCAACCCAATTGCTTTTACTTTTTAGTACTGAAATGATAATTTTCACCTCAAACTAACGTGTCATTTAAATGATAAGAGTTTCCATTCTGAGAACATAAACAGGTCTTGGGAAAGTTGCTCCATTTATTTGAATATAATGTATTAGCTAGAAATACTGTTGGGCATTGCAAAATTTACAAATATAATGTTTGTAAGATGAATTTTTCACTACAATTGTTTTCTCCCCACATCGTACATTTAATTCACATAATCAATCACTTTAGTAAGTAATATTTTCTTTTAATACCTCTTTATTAGCATGCATTTTCAAGGTTCTGTGGAGTAAACAAAGATCAGTAAAATTAAAAAAATTTTCCTATGATATGGAAACACTATCATAAATTTACTCATTATCCCAAATATAGCAGAATAAATTTATTGGAAGACAAAAAAAGTATCCTAGTAGGAACAAATATTATAATTAGAGGATCGTAAAAGGTTCAGTGCAAAAGATTGTATTTGAAATGACTAGGTTTTTAAGAGATGAAACATACTTTCAATACTTATTAAGAGTTTTGGACTAGGAAAATTATTTTTAAAAACTCTGTTTTTAGGAAAATCTTGATTCTACATTAGATGAAATTAAAAGAGAATCAAGGAAACAATAGGAAAGAACAGTCAAGAAAGTATTGGAGATGGACATGTGAGAATCAATGAGGGTTTTCAGAAGATAGGGTAGTACAAGTGGGGTCAGAGGCAAACATAATATAAACATGATATTGTCACAAATTACCAAAGTAGATATAAAGGACATAGAAAAAGTTCTTTGAACACTATCTTAGAAGTGCTATGGGATCTTCTGATGGGACTTAAGCAAAGAAATTTTTTTAATAGTTATCTGACAGCACTATGGGTAGATGAATATGAAGGTACAAGATCAAAGGCAGGGAGATCAATTAGTAAAGATTCCAAGCTAAACAACAGGACAGCTTGAACTTCAATGTAACAGTAATATATACATGTATAAGAAGATGGACAATACAACAATTAGAGAAATAAGAGTAATAAAAAAGATGGAAGAGTAAAAAATTGCCCTCATTTTTCTACTTTGGACTAATAATGATGTGGCTTTCAAAAGTAAGAATTTCAGAGAAGGAGCATGATTCAGAAACAAAAGGCATTGCATTTGGTTTTATATACAGAAAGTTCCTTTTTTTTTCTTCTGGGTAATTTCTTTTTTAAAATTTCTTTCTTATTTTAAAGATGTGGGGTCCAAGTCAGGATTGGATATATAAGTTGTCTACATACAGGTAAAATTTGGGCCTCCTGTTGGAAATCCCATTGGACCCTTCACCTGGTTTGGGAACATGCAACCTTATTGATGCTGTGTTCCTGCCCGTCTCCCCTGGCAGTGTCCTGCTTCTGCCAATCCCTTTCTTATACCATTATGATAGTTGCTTAGGGTCTGACTGAGTATGCAGTATCCGTAGGAGAGTTATGAAATTTCCCTTATTTTGTTATAAATATTTATTTGGTTATCAACATCTGTGGATAAGATTATAAAGAGAGAAAGTATACGGAGTAAGAAAAGGACAAAGAATGGAATCTATATTACTACATGTGAGGACAGAGAGAGAAAAAGAAATATGAAATAGGTATTAAGGAGGAATTGCCAAACATTTAAGAAGAGAATCAAGACAGTGTGATCCACAAAAATCAAGGGAAAGGGAAATGGTCAACAATCAAATTTTTACTGGCATAAAATGCTACAGAGGTCAAAATAAGAACTTAAAAATATGTGTGTGTGATATTTAGAGATCGCTGATTATCTTTCTCAAGAGTAGTTTTATTCAGTGGAATGATGGTACCAGAAACCTAGAAGATTTGGGATTGGATGAGAAATGAAAAGATGGGAATAATACAATAATTACTTTTTAAGAAGTAGAGCTAAAGAACAAGTAAAGTGAAACATAAGAACAAAGGTGATTTCATGATTTTCTTTTGTTTTAATTTTAGGATGGAAGAAAATTAAACATTCTTATAAATAATTAGAAAGGAGGAAGTTGACGGGGTGTTTCTCCATGTAGAAAAAGCAGGGAAAAGTTGAGAAATGACAGAATATAAAGCAGAGAAGGAAAAGGTAACTTTTGGCAGAAGAAAGAAACCTTACTAATATCAGAGGGAAGGCCAAAAAAAAAAAAAAAAAAGGATGGGTATAGTGCTAAATAGCTATGGAACTAGAAAGAAGAGGAAGTTTGTAACTGATGCAAAAATGTTATGTGATCATTTACTTATAATGAGGGAAGAGGAGTTGGGTGAAACATTTAAGGGATTTATGATAGCTGTTTTGGGGAAAGAAGGAAGAGCTAATAAGGGACCCAGAAAAGCACTATTAAAAGAAAGTAAATTACATAATTAGAATCTATCATAAAATTGTGGACTATCTCCTATGGGAAATTTTTAAACCCTAAGGCATAATAAAGGACATCTTTAAAAACTCATTAACCTAATAATATCATATTTTCTTAAATAATTATTTTATGATGAAAAACTAGTTTCAAAAAATGAGTTATAATTCTTTGAGGATGGGTCTCAGATGTTAGATTTCTTTTGTATTATCTAAGCACATAGCTGCATGCTTTGCCCTTGAGATAGTAAATTTTAGTTATAAAACAAATAAGAATGACAACTTAGCTGAATAGGATTTAAAAATCAGATATTTTTTAAATCAGAAAATACCATTAACACTTAATATCAATGATGCATTTCAACACAAGTCAGCAAATACTACTCTAATACTCTAGGTTATATTCAATTCTATTCTGTAACTAAAAAAAGTTTCTGATTTTAGAAATGACTACTATTCTAATCTATGAGAAAGAAGACATAACTAAAAGAAAGTTAAAAATTCATAATTTACACCGAGCTCGGTGGCTCAGCCTGTAATCCCATGCCTTTGGGAGGCTGAGGTGAGTGGATTGCCCGAGCCCTCGGGTTCGAGACCCGCCTGGCAAATTGGCAAGACCTCATCTCTACAATAAATAAAAAATCAGCCGGGTGTGGTAGCACGCGCCTGTAGTTTCAGCTACTTGGAAGGCTGAGGTGGAAGGATCGCCGGAGCCCAGAAGGTCGAGGCTGCGGTGGCCGGGAGCGTCTACTGCACTCCAGTCTGGGCGACCGAGTGAGACTCCAACTCAAAAAAAAAAAAAAAAAAAAAAAAAATTCATAATTTACAATTAAAAAAAAGTGTGGCAGAAACTAGTTCTACAATATTATAATTGCGCTCAATTTGTTTATTTTATATATAATCAGGAAATAAAATATACTCAAAGAGCTAGAAAACCCTGAACTGCTTTAAGGACCATGAGCTAATGTTCTTTATATGGAATACTCAAACCAGCCGGTTCTGGCTAATATATAAATAAACTTTAGTAATGAAAGAGAAGTCAGTCATGCCTATTTTCCAGACATTCTAAGATCTTGATGACCTGCAAGCAGAATTCTAAAATCTACCAGTTCTCATTTATCAATATGTCATTACTATGGCCTAGAACTCCTGGGGGGTGGGGGGACACAAAAATACAAACCACAAGAATAAAACAACTCAAAACTTCTTCATACCAAAAAGTCTAAGTAACTAGCTCAATTATGAAAGTGAGGACAGTGTCCTTAAGTAATTGAAACACTTCAACCAAATATGTTTCATATAATGTGTCATATCCCAGACCACATAGAAAGGATATTGCATAATGAAGAAAATTCTGTTGTATTTTCTTATGAGTAAAAGGGTATTTAAAAAGCAATAGTGTATGTTATAAATTTCAGACTATCTAGAATGATCCTTGAAACTTCATAGACTCAAGGAACCCCCGAGATCCAGAGCAGTATCTGAAATCCTAATGAATTTCAATAAAAACAAATCAAGGAGTTCATATTAAACACTATTAATTTACAGTCAATTTCTTCCATCATTAGGAGTAACCAAAAGCCATAGAATGAATCTCAACCCATACCATGATTCAAATGTCAATATCCTTCAGAGGCAGCTACTGATTCACTCTATATATACATATATATGTATATATATATATACCAAAACACCATACCTTCTGAATATTCTCTAATTTCTTCTTTTCAACTTCAAACTGTTTCATCCAGCAATGCCACTTTTCTTCTTCTTCTTGAAATTGCTTTTCTTCTCTATCCCTCTGAGCTTTGAGGGTTTCCTTTTCTTTGTCTTCTAGCTCTTTCTGTTTGTCTTGCCAAGCCTCAAAAGATTGTCTACATCTTTCTTCCACTTCATAGTATCCAAAATTTATATCAGCATCATCTGCATGCATGAAAATAAATAACATTAGTATACTTAAATGTGCCAAAATGTATCAGTTTTTCTTAAATAAAAGTAATTCCAAAGTGAAGAAATAATGTCAACACATTACCAAACTGCTAATTTGAAGAAAGAAAATACATTCTTGAACATACATGGAGATTCCATTTTAGCCAATTAAGAAGTCACATAAGTTGCCTTAAAATAAGTGTGAGTATGAGTGTGTGTGTAGTTAAAGGATGGTTAAGGGATCTAGTTTATAGATATTTAATAAATTCCGAACTAGGTATATCTATTACAGTCAACTGTACATGTGGAAAAATGTATCTAAACTAAGTTACTTTAGGAAGCATTGAAAAAACTATGACAATCTGTAATTAAAGTAATTTAGCAAAAGCATAATAATTCTCAAACATTGTAATTGTGTTTTTCTAAATGTCAAAAAAGAAAACAATTGTCTAAATTTTTCTAAGATAACTATGGTCAATTATATTAAAAATATCAAAAATAGAATTAAGCAGTTTAGTCCACCTGGTAAAACGTTTTCATCCATAGGCAAGTCATGAGGACCAGACTCAGGAACAGAATCAGAACTGGCATGCTTGGTTTTACTTCTCATAAATTCTTCTTTTTCTAGTTCAGATAATATCTAAAAGGTTAAGTGAGTGCCAATGGTTAAAGAAAACCAAAATAGAAGTAAACATTTTAATAACATATTAAATATTTATATATATGCCAAGAATTTTATTTAAATCACTCTCAAATACAACTCTACAGCACATTGATAATCCTTCTCTTTATGAAGAGTAAACATGTTTTTTCCATGTGAGCACACTATATTTTCACTCCTTATGTTTTTCATAACTCTAATCTGTCTTTAATATTAATCCACAAGATTCAATTAAACTGCTTGATAATCACTTCAAAATGTTCCTATTAATGTTTGTCTTTCCAATACATTTCTATCTTTCTTACCTGTAGTGATTGTTCACATATACACATTTTTAACATATTCAATAGGATAAAAAAATTCTCCACTTTAACCCAAATTATGGATAAATCATAATTTTGGTCAATAATTTTCCATAATTTGATTTTCACCACACTCTAATTGGAAAGATACCAGATATTTACTCCAAGAAAGTAGTAATAAATAATTTAAAATTAATAAGTCAAATTTGAGCATTATTTTAAAAAACGCTAAAAACGTAAAACAATCAAAAAGAGACATAAGTAATTTTCAAATTATGTTAAAAATCTTAGGAAGCAGAAATACAATTAGGTAAAATGAGGCAGAGTTAGATAAAATGAGATAAAAATGAATCTAAGAAGTGAATCTAGGGAAGAGACTCTCCCTTAACTACATTGGTGGGAGTTTAACCTAATAAAATGCTATGCTCTTCCTTACTCTTATTTTTAAGTATGTTTTCTTTTTATTTGTTTTTGGAAACTAGTATAAGATTTTTTTAATTTAAAGTTTCAATAGAGTACTCAAAGTCTCTGCTGGAACAGAGTGCATTCCTAAGAAAGGTAATAAACATTTGTATATTCATTATAGTCAGAGTTTTTTGAGAAAAAAATTCATGCAATATAATTCTGCTGTTTTATCTATATGCAAATTAAGTTCCCAAGTATTAATAGCTCAAAGCACTACTTTTAATATTCTTGAATATTGCAATTTGAATGGCTTTATATTATATGCTAGATGACACTATAAAATCAAAAATAATTTGCTTAAAAATAATTGGTATTTTGGCCAGGCACTGTGACTCAAGCCTGTAATCTCAGCTCTTTGGGAGGCCAAGGTGGAGGATTGCCTGAGTCCATGGGTTTGGGAACAGTCTGGGCAACTTGGTGAGACCTCATCTCTACAATAAATCAAAAATTAGCCGAACATGGTAGTGTGCGCCTGTAATTCCAGCTACTTGGAAGGCTGAGGCGGAAGGATCACCTGAGCCCAGCAGGTCAACAATGGGGTGGCCATGAACATGCCACTGCACTCTAGTCTGGGCAACAGAGTGAGACTCCAACTCACAAAAAAGAAAATTAACTTTTTAATGTTTAATTCATTGAACTATCACCCAGTGTAAGAGGGAAATAAAAATTTCTAACTGTAATGTTCAAAATGTTGAACATATACCTTCATCAATTGCTCTGGATTTTCTTCATTTTCTGTTGATAATCCTATCCTTAAATGCATATAATTAGAAACTGCTCCATAACTGCAGCCTAAAGAAAGAAAAAAAATTGTAACTTCAAATATGAGTAAAATAAAGCATGTCAAAATCTCAAGTCATTTTATAACCTTTTAATCTGAATTCTCTTGTTAAATTTTATTTTATTTTATTTTAAAGTCCTGAGGTACATGTTAGGATTGTGTACATAAGTGGTATAAGTACAGGTGAAGTTTTGGGCCTCCCATAGGACCCCACTTTGCCTGGATAATCAGGCACCCTTATCGATGTTATGTGCTCCCCTCCTCCCAGGGCATTGTCCGGCTACTGCCAATCACTTTTTTGTAGTATTATGACAGGTGTTCTGGGTCCACTTATGAATAAAATAATCTGAATTCTATCAGGGTATATTCTTGATCAGTCAGAGTAACTCAAAACAACAGAAAAATGAAGAAGAATTAAGAACAGAAGAAATCTGTTATTTTTGTTCTAATAGTAAAAGTAATACTTATCTCTAAATCTTTATTATTTTCATACTCTAGTGCCTGAAGTTTATTTTTCAGGCATACAGAATCATGCTTTTCTAACACTGCAATGACATCTTGATTAGAAATCCACAAAAATTTGGTCGAGTACAGTGGCTCATGCCTCGAATCCTAGCACTTTGGGAGGCCAAGGTAAGAGTATTACTTGATCCCAGGAGTTTGAGACCAGCCTATGCAACATAGTAAGATCTCATCGCTACAAAAAAAAAAAATTAGCTGGGCGTGGTGGTTCACGCCTGTAGCCACAGCTACTTGGGAGGCTGACATAAAATGATCACCTGAACCCAGAAGATTCGAGGCTGCATTGAACCATGACTGTACCAATGCACTACAGCCTGGGCGACAGAATGAGACCCCAACTTAAAAAAAAAGAAGCAAAAAAGAAATCAACAATTCTATCTTCCACAAACTGGCAAATACTCTTGAACAAGATATTTAAAATTTAGTAAAAATATTAGTTAAAAGATAATTACTAATGCGTGAATAAAGTGGAATTTTATTCCTAGTTTTATGAAATTTTGCTGAATTTTATCATCTTTTTATTATCTGTGATGATATAGTTATGTTCCTTTTTCTTCATTCAATTAATGTGTTATATCATGATAATTGTTTCCTAATAGCAAACTATATTTACAGAAGATCATTTTTGTGGCTAATTATTCAACTATTTTGTCAGATTTATAGATTTTCTTCCTTAACATCTATTCACAACCTTTCTGGCATGCCTTGCTGTATAAGAGGCTGAAAAGATAAAACATGTTCTATATTTCTTTGCAGATAGGTTTCTGAGAATGATTTAGTTTCTTCCCATAAATATATTTGCAGAAGCCTTTATTTTCATTAAAATGTTATGTCAGAAGAGAAGCAGGTAATGATATTTTCATTTTTCTGACCCAGAATGCAATAGAGGAAGTTTTGAGTAGGAGGTAGCAGCATACAGTAGAGGGTTAATATCTCTGAATTTCTTTATTATGACAAACATCAGGTTCTGCTGCAGCCTAGTTCTGCAATGTATATGTGGGGTTTGTTTTAAACCTTGGATGTTTATCCCAGAGTTTGTTTTTCCAGTAGTATTAATAATTTAGTTATTGATTGCAGTAATTAGTCTCCAAAGATGGTTTTCTCTCAAAGAACCCTGCCTCCAGATATATACAACTTGTATGGTTGCCTTCCACACAAAACCTAGGCTGACCTGTGTTTCCAACAGGATGTGGTAGAAATGATGAATTCTGAGAAAAGGACATAAAAGTCCTGTGAGTTTCCAACTTGGTCTCTTGGTTTTTGTTCTTGGAATGCTCCTTCTCAGAATCTAGGTGTCATGCTCTGAGAAGTACAAGTTACAAGGAGAAGTCACATGTGCCTCCAGTTGACAGATGCATCTGAACTCCTCTGCCAACAAACGGCATCTATTGCCAGCAATTTGAATGAGCCATCTTGAATTTCCAATTCAGTCAAGCCCTCAGATGACTACAGACTTAACCAACATCTGACTATAAATGCAGATAAAACTCAAGCAAGAACTGCCTAGATGAGCCTAGTCAACTGATAGAACCATAAGAGAATAATAATTTGACACTCTAAATTTGTCTTATAGCAATAAATAATCAGAATATCTACTCTATACATAATACCAAAAAAACTTACTGTGTAGAGTAGCTAGAGTGTCTGTTTTCTACTACTGAGAACCTCAATCAATACAACTAATTTTGTTGTGTTTATGTTATGCTTGTACAGCTTTGATCTAAAATATGTAGCGTTTTTACAAATGAATTATTCTATGGTATGTGAATTATTTGCTCCCTGATGAGTTCTGAGAATCCAGTTGCAAACTTTTTTTAGTTTAATAACATTTTAGAAAAAATGCCTTTCTACCTCTTTGTTATATTATTTAGTCATGTTTTTTCACTATTTCAAATAATTTTGAGAATTTAACTTTTTTGGAAAATTATTCACTAAGCTCATCAAATTAGAGCTGATTATAAGATCTTCTCCTAATTTTCTAAACCATTGCTGTTACTGTAGTTATATTTCATTCCATGTAACTAATTTTCTGCAATTGTATTTCCTTTGCTTTGTTTTTTTTTTTTTCATAATTAGGCTATAATTAGGCTATATGGCTGTCAATATATTTAGAATATATTTTCACTGTATAAACTCTAGTACAGATAAATAAGCAAAACGAACCATTAACATCTCTCGTAATTCAACCACAGATAATCACTGTAAAAATTTGAAGCATATTCAGTAAATCTTTACACATCAGTTTGCACTGGCATTCTGTACAAAATTCTTGGCGCCACATTTCTCTCTTCATTTTGCACCAATCTATCAATAAATCCTTTTCTTTCTTTCTACCTTAAACCTTAAGTCATCTTCTCTATATAGTGTGGAACAACGACGGAATCTAAATAAAAGTCAGACACTGCCACTGCTTACTCAAAATTTTCTATATGATGAAAGCAGAAGCCAAAGTGCACCAATGGTTTCTAAGAGCCCTATACTAACTAATCCCTTGTTTTCTCAAATACAACCAGAAACACTTGCCTGCTGTTCTTCAAATATATTCAGTTCACTCAGTATGCCTTTACGCTTCCCTCTTTCTGGATCATGGGCTCTCTAGATATCCATGTGGCTCACCTTTTCATTTAATAGAGTCATTGCTCAAATATCATCTCTCATGGAGACCATCCCTGACTACTCTTCTTAAAAAAGCAACCTCCAGTCTCTAATCCCTTACCTTGAATTTTTTCCTTCATATCAGTTATCATTATTGAAGTAATATGTATTTATTGATAGTGTGTCTCCCAACAGTAGAACATTAGAACAAAATAGTAGCACCTTTGCCTGTTTTGCTCACTGCTGTATTCTGGGACTAGAACACATTTTGTCACACAGTAATATTTGTTGAATGTTTATCTACGAATATCCAAATTATAACTTGTACAATATTTGCATAAATGCCATTGAATTTTAATATAGCTTTCAATATAGTATGAAACTTTTAATGTCATTCAATATTTGTATATGTCATCTTTACTAATGGGTGTATTATTTGACAAACCAAGGCCCTGTTGAACATACCAGTTATTGCCATTTCTGATTATAAGCCAAGCTATGATTAATTCTGATAAATCTTTGATCATTCTATTATTCTTAGAAAGCAAATTTTCTCAGTTCAAGCAAATCAATTTTTAGGCTTTTCATATAAATGATTATATTTTTCTGCAAAAAGATGTTTATATTGATACTTTTAAAATAGTCCCATAATTAGCTTTCTTTAACATAAAGTAATAAAAGGTCTGATATTAATTAAGACTGGGGAAACAAACTGTTGGTGGTTAGCATTTATTGGAGACTTATGAAAGGTAATAAGGGAAAAAAATTAACAAACTAAATCCAATAGTCCAACATACTATAGATATTATATCAGAAATATAGTAAATGCATATAAATATATACAATAAGAGATAAGAACTTCATGCAATTTAGTTTTCTACTTTATTATTTATTCATACTTACAGGAAACATATCTGCCATGCAGATGAAAATTGTACTTACTTAAAACATCAGTTTCTTCCAGGTCCTGAAGAATTAGCTCTTCAGCAGATTTACTCTTGTTCTTTATGATGTTAATACAATGAAGAACTGACTCTGGTAATTCAACTAAATCCTAAACATTTGAATAATAAAATAAATACATTAAGTTTATTAACAAAATATGACAAAATATATCAAATATTGCACCCTTCATTCCATACCAAAAGTTTGACCAAAATGTGTAAATGAAATTAAAAAGTTCCATATAAAGAGCATAATTAAGACAAATATATTTGGTCATAATTTGCTTTTAATTTTCAGGTTGTTACGCATTTCTGAAAACTATAATAAAACAAATAAGAAGAGTTTTCTACACATCATTTTCATTAACTTTACTAGAGATCTTTTATTTGTAATTGCCCTCAATAGTGTGTATATTTTTAGATTAATCCTACCTTCAAACAAATATTATCAAATACTAAAACTGCAAGATTTTTCCAAAATATTTAATATAAAACTAATACCTGTTATAATTATTTAATACATTCCAAATTTAATTTATGATTGTCAAACACAAATTTAGTTATATTTATGATCTTGAAATATCAGCCAATATAATCAATGTATATTAGCTAAAGAGCTAAATTAACCAAACATATTGATATACAAAACGTGAAAACAAAATTATTTCCTCCATAAACACCATAACTAGTTTGAAAATACAATGCAGGGAAATAACATTCACAATAACAACAGAATATTTAAAGCATCTAGAAATAATTTTAATAATAATTTTGAAGTTTTATGTCTATACCTATATCCACATGGCTATAAAATTTCATTGAGCAACCCAAAACGTAACATAAATGAATTAATATACATATTTCTGATATAGAGAAACATTATATGTGCCTAATTTCATCTAACTATAAAATCCTTTCATGCTATGCTGGGTTTCCATATGTTAAATTTAAGACTTTCAGACAGCTTTCTTTTCTCTATGCTAATTAATGGAATTTAGTGCTTAGCTTAGAAAATTAACATCATAAGATAATTACAACATGTACCTTTCCCCTTAGTACTATAGAAAAGCACACAAAATTCTATGTTATATAGTTAGTCCTGATAAAGTGGTATATTAAACATACTGACAAAAATATCAACTCTACTCTTCTGTCCTTGTCCTTTATTGAGACTTATATTTCTTCTTTAATTAAGAAGTCTTTTAAGACACCTGGATTGTAGAGATTGTTGCTATGCCCTGTGAAATATAATTTATAATTCCTAATGTTTAATCCTTAATAATTTCTTCCTCTGGTAATACATTTAAATTTATTCTGAATGGTACAAATAATTTTGAGGTACCTTAATTAACTCACAAGAACTTTAACATTTTATTTTTCTTCCTTTATGTATATAGGTATAATAAAATATAATAAAGTCCATTATTGGATTTCGTAGTCAAATAAACGACCTCAGATTTTTTGTCTCACTTAAATTAACTCTGGGTTGGGCATGGTGGCTCATGCATATAATCCCACCACCTTGGGAAGCTGAGGTGAGAGGATTCATTGAACCCAGGAGTTTGAGACCAGTCTAGGCAACATAGCGAGACCTTGTCTCTAAAAAATCAAAAAATTAGTTGGGCATGGTGGTGTGTGCCTGGAGTGTGAGACCAGCTTGAGCAACATAGAAAGACCTCTTCTCTACAAAAATCAAAACATTAGCTGGGCATGTTGGCACATGCCGGTAGTCCCAGAAACTCAGGGGGCTGAGGCAGGAGGATTGCCTGAGCCCTGGAGTAGGAGGTTGCAGTGAGCCGTGATTGTGCCACTGCACACCAAAATGGGCAACAGAGTGAGGCCCTTACTCAAAATAAATAAATAAATAAGAAATAAATTAACTCAGGATAAAAACAGGCTAATAATGTAAAATGTAACAATGTAAAAATACAAATTTTTGAAAAGTAATAGGTTTAGTGCAATCTTAATTTAAAAACAAAGTGAATTTTTTGAAACCTAAAAAAATGAAGTTTTTTAAAAAATAGCTTAGTTGAGAAGATTTTAAAATGGTAAAACAATGAAAGTAACTTAACCCATTAAATATTTAAAAATATAAACCTACAGTAGGAAAAAATTTTCAAAAAAAGAAAAGTGATAGATAGCCTTGGATAGATCATATGCACAAGAATTAAATATAAACAGAAGACTTTTAACAGGGAACACTGGAAATGTTAGCTAAATATGCACAAAACATTTTCAGATTTGATATACATCTCATAACATTCCTGAAATAAATTACAATTGTGTTAAGAATTTTGATGTAAAAGAATAAATCCATGAATAGACTTTATAAGCATATAAATATTGGGAAAAATACACAAATGAAAGTATAACTTGTTTGAGTCCAAAAAGTAGCTGTTTCTGTAAGTCTAAAGATTTCATATATATTTTTATTGTGGAAAAAATACATGAGGAATAATGTTGATTTTGTATCTTCAATATACTTTCTATATTTTAATATTTATCCATATACACTGTTTATAACATATATCCATATACACTGTCCTAACAAAAAAAATGAGAAAAATATATAAAACATCCTGAGAAAAGTATTTCTCCTGGAAAGCCAACACTTGTTAAAAGGCTCAAAAGTGCAACACTTAACACTTACTGTGTCACTATTGTCACTCTGTGTTTCTGATTTTGAATCACTCTCAGCGTCATGTTTTTCCGAGGAAGAAATGCTGATTTTATCCAATTCAGCGTCTATTTCTGCTGTGAGTTTTGCATCATCATCATCTTCCATTATTCTTCATAATAAAACACGGAACCATTTAAAAAATGAAGAGGCTATTACGTCACTAAAAACTATAGGTTCTTTAATTTATCATACCAACCCAACACATTCTATGTAAACATGCTTTAATTGAAAAAATTTTATCACACCTCATTATGACTTGTTATATATCAAATAACTTCATTTTATCTCTTCATTCATTTATTCATTCTTTTAAAAATTTTGACTACAAAGTGATCAACTCTACTATTATGTTGGAGAAATATTATTTAAAGAAAAGTAACATGTAATGGGCTGGTTTATTTTCCAGAAAAAAGAAACTTCAAGATAAAACTCATCTCATAAGCATAATTAACAGCAAAATACCGCCGGGCTCGGTGGCTCAGCCTGTAATCCAGCGCTTTGGGAGGCCAAGGTGAGTGAATTGCCTGAGCCCGCAGGTTTGAGACCCGCCTGGGCAACTTGGCGAGACATCTCTACAATAAATCAAAAAATCAGCCAGGCGTGGTAGACAGCTACTTGGAAGGCTGAGGCGGAAGGATCGCTGGAGCCCAGCAGGTCGAGGCTGCGGTGGCGGGGAGCAGCCACTGCACTCCAGTCTGGGCAACAGAGTGAGACTCCGACTCAGAAAAAAACAAAACAAAACAAAACAAAAAAACCTATGAACAGCTTAAATTTCAGAGATTTAATATATTCATAAGAGAAAACCCTAAGTCTATGTATGGAGAAGATATATAGCTACTTTCTACTTATTAACTTAGAATCCTGTTAATTCTACCAGAACACATATTTTTGCCAACATAACTTAGTGTTGCATGTCAGGTATTTATAGCATATAACCTCAGTATTTATTTTGCTTAAATCATTAGTGCTTATAATAGTTATGAGTCAGTCAGTATATTCTATCTTCACATCATCATTATCATCATCATGATTAGCTTTCGTGTATTGAGTACCTGTTACAAGCTGGGCACTAGAAGACATTTGTGTAATTGATAATCTTCAGAATTATTTTAACAGGTTGAAGTCATTATAGTTATTGTATATGTGAAAAAAAACCCAGGTTTGAAGAAATTATTTAACTGAACAAAGTCATTATGCTAAAAAGTAATAGAGGCAGAAACCTAACTTAGAGATCTGAATGCAAAACCAATGCTCTTTCCACTTTCCAAACTCTGTCAAGCTCTAAATCTGCCCAGCAATCCTTCTGTACATCCCCAATAGTCTTCAGACTGCAAATCATGACTCATTAGTATATCCAGAAATCAATGTAATAGCTTTTGATCAGCAAGGTTTTTTTTTTTAAGTTTTAAATTTTTTATTTTAAAGATGCGGGGGTACAATTCAGGGTTAGGTACACAAATGTTAATTATGCTGGTACACTTGTTGATGAGGTGTGCCCACCCTTCCTCCCCTGGCAGTTTTCCTCAACTGCCAATCCCGCCCCCCTCCCCTGGGCAGTCTCCCACTACTGCCAATCCCTTTCTTATAGTATTATGATAATTGATCAAAATTCACTTATGAGTGAGAACATATGGTACTCTGTTCTTTGTTTCTGTGATAGATTACTGAGCATCACTGACTCTAAATACATTCAAGTTGGATCAGCAAGTTTTAATGATAGAATAGGAAAAGTTAGAACAGGCATAAAAAATATATAATTGCATGATATGGATTGAAGATCAGAATTGTTCAATATAATTTTTATTTTTACTACATATATATGTATGCATGTATGCATGAATTGCAATGCAATATATATTTTTGTTCTTTTTCTGTTTTTTGTTTGCTTGTTTTCACTGTAGTAGTTGGTAAAAAAAATTTTTGAAAAGATATTAGTCAGTTATTATTTTATTTTCCATGACACTATTCAAACTTTCATTCTTGTCTTCAAGGCCCTGGTCTTTCTATCTGTCTTCTTGTTTGTTTATTTCCTCTCCCCGTCCCCTTCTTTCCTTAATTCCTTCTTTTACTCATTCATCTAAAACTAAAATTTTGAAAGGCTTCCAAGTACATTCACAACCATTCTAGGTGATACAAACACATTGATTAAATGAGACAAGGCACATGTTCTCATAGAGTTTATAGTCTCATTAACAAAGAAAATGAAACACCTTCTTCTTCCTATTGCTTTAACGTGAAATTTGTTTTTACCTATCAGGAGCCACCTCTTCCTAATAAGGTATAATCCTCTACCTGTGCTCTGAATCTTATAATTTCTCACCTACTAACTATGATAATTTACAATTATCTCAATAAAAATTTAATTGAAGGTATCCTAAGTCCTTATTAAGAAAAGCTACATAAATTATCATGGATTCCTGGACTATTATAGAAATCCTTTAAAAATAATAAATTTACTGTAATCTTCTGGAAAGGTAGCTAAAAAGACTACTTGTAAAACAAAGGTGGCAAAAAATATGCAGCATAAAAGCCCTTTTAGTAAACACACACACACACACACACACACACACACACACACACACACACACACACAGTTTCTAGAATAGAAACTTCTTTCTGGAAGAAATGAGAACTTTTACATTTTCATTCCATGCCTGTATGTTGAGTGATTTTTAAACCATGAATATGTACTCCTTTTATATTTTTACAAGTTCATTTAAAAATACTTAATTTAACTACTGGGGAGAGGACAACCTATTTAGTAAATGGTACTGGGAAAAACTGGCTGACCACACACAGAAGATTGAAACAGGACCCTTGCCTAACGCCATATATAAAAATCAGCTCTAAATGAATCAAACACCTAAACATAAAACCTCAAACTATAAGAACCTTAGAAAATGCAGAAGACACACTTATGGGAATTGAAATAGGCAAGTATTCCCAATCAAAATCCCAGATGCCTATGCCATAAAAGATAAAATAGACAAGTGGGACCTCATCAAACTGGAAAGCTTCTACAAAGCAAAAGAAATCATCAAGAGAGTGGGGAGACAACCCACACAATGGGAAAAAATATGTGTCAAATGTATATCTGACAAAGGTCTAACATTCAGGATTTCAAGGAACTCATACATGCTGAAAGAAAATAAACAGGCCCATTAAAAAGTGAACAAAAGACAAGAACAGACACTCAAAAGAAAATATAAAGACAGTCAACAGGCACATTAAAAAAGTGCTCAGTCTCACTAATTATCAGAGAAATGCAAATCAAAATCACGTGGCGATACCACCTAACTTTCAGTAAGAATGGCCACCATCAATAAAACAAAAAACAACAGATGCTGGCATGGATGTGAAGAAAAGGAACGCTTCTACACTGCTGGTGGGAATGCAAATTAGTTCAACCTCTATGAAAAACAGTGTGGTGATTACTAAAAGAACTAGAAATTGACCTTCCATATGACACAGAAATCCCCCTTCTGGGAATATACCCAGAGGTACTCAAATCATTCTACAAAAAAGATACCTGCATGCACATGTTTATTGCAACACTATTCACAATAGCAAAAAAAAAAAAAGAAAAATGGAACCAACTGTGCTGCCCATCGAAACTGGACTGGAAAGAAAAAAATGCGGTACATATACATGACAGAATATTACACAGCCATAAAGAAGGACAAATATATGGACTTCGCAGCAACTTGGATGGATTTAGAGTCTATAATACTCAGTGATATATCACAGAAACAAAGAACCTAGTACATGTTCTCACTCATAAGCAGACCCTGAACATTTATCATAATACTATAAGAAAGGGAATGGCAGTAGCAGGATACTGCGGGGGGAGTTGGGGGAGGGAGAGCACATAATATTAATAAGGGTGCCTGATCTCAAACCAGGTAAAGTGGAGACCAAAGGGAGGCCCAAATTTTACCTATATGATGACCACTTGTATACATAAACCTGAATATTGTACCTCACATCTTTAAAATAAAGTTAAAATAAATATAATACGTAAGAAGAATAAATAAAAATACTCAATTTTACTCACAATCTATACCCTCCAATTAAAAAGTAAAATAAACACAAATCAGAACCAATGCAAAATGTTATCCAGTGACTGAACTCAAAGTGCAATTCAAAATCTTTGTTTGGAGGAAACAAGACTTTTTTCATGTGCTTACAAAGCAGAATGCACAGGTACACTCAACCTTATGTGGAAAAGGGAGGCAGGAGAGAATGGTGAAGGTGGGTCATTTTCTTTATATGCCTTGCTCTGCTCCTCTATCTACTCTTTAGATCAACCCAGTCCAATTACATATTTGAGCACATAGGCAAATTGAAATTTTCTAGTATCAATTTTTAAAAAGAAAATCAAAAGAGATGAAATTAATTTCAAGAATATATTTTATTTAACCCAATATTTCCAAAGTATTATATTAACATGTAATTATAAAATTATTAATATCAGTGTTAAGATTTTACATTCTTGTTTTGCATACTAATTCTTCAAAATCTGGTGTGCATTTTACACCTACAGCACAACTCAATTCGAACTAGCTGCATGTTCAAGTTCTCAACAGCCACCCATAGCTATCGGTTACTGTATAAGACAGTGCAGCTCTAGATGGATCTCACTGTAAATGGGCTACAGTAAACTACTCCAAGTTGATTTTTTAAAAAAGAATCACCTTACCCACCAATCAGTTTCCATTTTGTGTTAAAAAAAAAAAAAAAAAAAAAAAAAGAATCACTTGGAGTTTGCTAAAGCTGCCCAAAGTGGTAAAGTTTAAGGAACTCCACACTTCGACCCTCATAAAAAACAAAAATATATGAAAATCTACTTTATAGGGTAATCATAAACTCATATATTAAAAAAAGAAAGAAGAAAGGAGAGAGGGAAGGAAGAAAGGGAGAGACAGACAAAGGAAGGGGAGGAGAGAGGGAGATATCAATTGGTGTATGTTAAGGGTGAGGGATAAAACAAAAGAAAAGGAAGGAAAAGTAGGAAGAAGGGAGGAAAGAAGGAAGGAAGGAAAGAAGAGTGAGAGGAAGAAAGGCAAAGAAAGAGGGAGGGAAGGAGAGAGGGAGAGAGGGACGAAGGGGAGGGA
>CAUYQG010077455.1:0-15081 GCA_963574415.1 Tarsius wallacei | reverse complement strand
CTCCCAAGTAGCCAGGACTATAGGCATGCAACACTATGACCAGCTAATTTTTCATAAAGATGAGGTCTCACTGTTTCATCCAGGCTAGTCTTGAACTCCTGAGCTCAAGTAATCCTCTCACCTCAGCCTCCCAAAATGCTGGGATTATAGGTGTGAGCCACTAGGCTCGGTTAGGAGCTGAATTTTTTTTTTTTTTTTTTGAGTTTGAGTCTCACTCTGTCACCCAGACTGGAGTTCAGTGGCCACTCCCGGCCACTGCAGCCTCAACCTGCTGGGTTCAGGTGATCCTTCCGCTTCAACCTTCCAAGTAGCTGGAACTAGAGGCGCGCGCTACCACACCCAGCTAATTTTTTTAATTTATTTATTGTAGAGATGAGGTCTTGCCAAGTTGCCCAGGCGGATCTCGAACCCGTGGGCTCAGGCAATCCACTCACTTCAGCCTCCCAAAGCGTGGGATTACAGGCTGAGCCACTGAGCCCGACTTGGAGCTGAATTTTTAATAAGCATAAAAGTGTCAAAAAAGAACTGCCAGAAAAATGTTAAGGATTTCTACATCTGGCATTTAAAACACATTTCATACTTTATTTCAGCTAACACTACTATAAATAATACAGGAATAATCCTAAATGCACATGATTTGGGCAACTCAAATGGAAAATTTGTTTTGCATTTAGTCAACAGACATGGAAAAAATAGCATTTCACTTCCCTATCATCTAACTGCTAAGGGCAATTTGTATCTACTGTTAACACCATTATAATATTACAGAAAATTATTACATGAGGATAAGTACTAAATAATATAACACATTGTTACATAGATGATGATGACTTTTAATTATGGTTAATCAAATAAACATCATGAAGATATGGAAAGATAACATTAATTTCCAAATATTGCTGCTGCTATGAAACATGAAAGTCTTTTAAGACAACAAAATTCATTTAAGTGTAAGGCGATGTTACGCTTAGCTTATGTTATTTAAAATAAAATCTTGAGGTCGGGCATGGTAACTCACTCCTATAATCCCACTTTGGGAGGCGGAGGCAAGAGGATTGCCTGAGTCCAGGGGTTCAAGACCAGCCTGGGCAACTCAGTGAGACCTTGTCTTGTCTCTATAATAAGTCAAAAAATTAGCCAGTCGTGGTAGCGTACACCTGTGGTTTCAGCTACTTGGAAGGCTGAGGTAGAAGGATCAACTGAGCCCAGCAGGTCGAGGCTGCGATGGCTGTGAGCATGCCACTGCACTCCAGCCTGGGTGACAGAATGAGACTCCTACTCAATAAATAAATAAGTTAATTAACTAATTAATTAATTAAATCCTGAGTTGACACACTGCTTTAAAGTGAGTGGTGAAAGAAGGTTTACAGTGCTAAATTCCAAATTTTTGCATATAAAAACTTTTTGTTTTTTGCTTTTTTTTTTGAGTTGGAGTCTCACTCTATTGCCCAGACTGGAGTGCAGTGGCATGCTTACAGCCACTGCAGCCTCAACCTGCTGGACTCAGGCGTTCCTTCCACCTCAGCCTTCTAAGTAGCTGGAACTACAGGCACATGCCACCATGCCTGGCTAATTTTTATTTATTTATCATAGAGATGAAGGCTCACTGAGTTGCCCTGGCTGGTCTCAAACCCATAGGCTCAGGCAGGCCTCTCACCTCGGCCTCCCAAAGTGTTGGGATTATAGGCATGAACCACCGTGCCCGGCCTACAATAGCTTTTTAATAGAAATACTGAATTTTATTGGAGATAGTGACAAACCTTTCTATGTTTTCAGATTTAAAGAAAGCCAAATTATTGCTAAAATATTCTAATCTTTAATAAAAAGAATTACAGATTCTTTGGCTGGGCATGGTGGCTCATGCCTGTAATCCCATCACTATGGAAAACTGAGGCGGGAGCATCATTTGAGCTCAGAGTTTGAGACCAGCCTGAGCAATATTGTGAGGCCTCGTCTTTAGAAAAAATTAGCTGGGCATGGTAGTGCATGTCAGTAGTCCTAGCTCCTCGAAAGACTGAGGCAGGAGGTTGAGGCTGTGGTGAACCTTTATTGCACCACTGCACTCTAGTCTGGGTGACAGAATGACAGACAAACAAAAAGTCTGCTACTGCATTGTAAGCCAACAGAAACTGCAGCATGTTTGTGTTTATTTAGGGGAGGTCAGGTGGAAGGATGAAGAATGACTGCTATGACCCAAAGCTAAGTTTGTCATTGTCCTCACAGATGGTTCCATGTTTAAATGTTGTCTCTAGGTTTGAGGTGCTTTCTTTTGTTTATTTAAGAATCTCTGAAGAAAAGATTTTTTTCATTTCATTGCCAGATTGGAATATTCTGGAATTTTTTGTGCTCCCTTTTTCCACATGCAAAAGGACTCAAATCTGTCATGGGCAAATGGATTTTTATTCCTACAATTCTCTCTCTCTCTCCCCCTCCCCTCCTCCCCTTTTATTTTTATTTATTTATTTATTTATTTATTTATTTATTTTTTGAGTTGGAGTCTCACTCCGTCGCCCAGACTGGAGTGCAGTGGCCGCTCCCAGCCACCACAGCCTTGACCTGCTGGGCTCCGGCGATCCTTCCGCCTCAGCCTTCCAAGTAGCTGGAACTATAGGCGCAAGCTATCACGCCCAGCTAATTTTTTGATTTATTGTAGAGATGAGGTCTACACCAAGTTGCCCAGGCGGGTCTCGAACCCATGGGCTCAGGCAATCCACTCACCTCAGCCTCCTAAGGCGCGGGATTACAGGCTGAGCCACTGAGCCCGGCGTCTCCTCCCCTTTTAAATAAAGCTTTTCAAATTTAAAAAAAATTTTTTTAATGATTTCATTTATTTATTTGTGATGGGATCTTGCTGTGTTGCCTAGGTTGGTCTCAAACCCCTGGCCTCAAGCGATTCTCCTGCCTCAGCCTCCCAAGTAGCTGGGATTACAGGCATGTGCCACTACACCTGTCCTGCACAGTTGTTTAAACTTTTCATAATAAAACAGGGAAAAGTAGAACCGTGAACCATGTCTTCCAGAAACACTGTATACATTTACAGTAAAGTAGGGCAATTTGGGTGGTTCTCAGTGATCCGCAGGTTCCAGACAGACACCCAAGTTAACAAATGTCTGTTTAGCTGATGGCTTACCTGCCCACCAGTGAGGCTCCTGGAGCGCATCCCTCTTTGCCGCCCGCCTGTCGGGACTGTCTAGTACAGGCTGTTCTTGCTGCTTGTGTTTGCCCACTTCTCTTTCTTCCTGGACTAATTTGGACCACTCTATGAAGATCCAGATCAATGTCATCTCTAAAAGCATGGATCTTCCACCTTTCCTACCTTAAAACAGGGAGGGGACAGAAAAGGTGCTGGCATTTATTAAGAGTCTACCATGTGCCAGGTACAATATAATATGAGCTGTTTTGTTCTGTTTTCTTATTTAATCCTGATGATAACGTATTTTATAATTGAGGATCCTGCTCAGTCACAAAACCAATACATGACAGAACATAGATTCAAGCCCTCTTCTATCTCCTCCCAAAGCCCATTAACTTTTTTTTTTTTTTGAGTCGGAATCTTACTGTGTCGCCCAGGCTGAAGTGCAGTGGCACACTCATGGCTAGTGCAGCCTCAACTTGCTGGGCTCAGATGATCCTTCTGCCTCAGCCTTCCAAATAGCTGTGACTACAGGTGCACACCACCATGCCCAGCTAACTTTTGGACTTATTGTAGAGACGAGGTCTTACCATGTTGCCCAGGCTAGTCTCGAACTCCGGGGCTCGGGCTTTTGTCTGGTTTCTGCCTCCAGAAGTGCTGGAATTACAAGCATAAGCCACTGCACCCAGCCCCATTAACACTCTTTCTAAAATGCCTGCTCCCTCCTCAGATATCCATTTATGATCCTTCCCTGTCACTAGAAATGCCTTCTGAGATGCCTTCCATGCCACCCAAAGTCCTTAGGAATTCTTGGCCTTTGGAACTCTTAGAGAAAGTGAAAGGATAAAGTTGGGAACTGTTGCTTATTCATCTTAGTGTTCCAGCACCTAACAAGTGCTGCATTGTGGTAACTCAGAAAAATGTTTAAATAAATGAATGAACAAGAGACCCTGTGACACACTTGGAACATATCTTGCTACCCACCATCTTACTGAAGAAAGCCATGCAGGCTGCTTTTTTTCCTTTTTAACAGTATAGTCATTCAAGGAATGCTTTCAATTGCTTTGCCAACGTAAGGCAGAGGAATTACATTATTTTCATAATCACGCCAATATCTACCCTACTTTATTGCCTTACCTGTTGTTTAGACTTGAAGAACCATCTAAAGGTGGGAGTGGATAAGCTGCCATCCTGCATGCCTTTTCACTTTTTTTTTTTAAAGAGTTGGGGTCTCGTTCTGTTGCCTAGGCTGGAGTATAGTGGTACAATTATAGTTCACTGCAGCCTCAAGCTCCTCAGCTCAAGCGATCTTCCCACCTCAGCCTCCCATGTAGCTAGGACTATAGGTATAAATCACTATGCCAAGCTGCTTTTTGGTTTTTTTGGTTTTTTTGTAGACAGGGTCTTGCTTTCAAACTCCTGGGCTCAATTTATCCTCCCACCTCAGCTTCTCAAAGCACTGGGGTTACAGACATCAGCCACTGCACCCAGACACACATTTTTTAAGGGAGAGTAATTTAAAAGGACATCAATCTCATGTGATGCTTCATTTTCTAAGTATTATATTAGGTGTCGTATATTTAGCATAGCGAATTGGAGAATTCTTGTGAATGACTATGAGGTACGTTAATTCATTGTTTTAAGTGAATATTTCTAAATTCTTGGAAGGAATTAGTTTCTAGTTTGCTATAGATGCAAATTAATTTTGGAAGGATCTTCACAAACCAAAGCAGGATGCAAGAGGCATGTGGTTTCTTGGTGTCAGACCATCTTTTAGTAGGTCATTCTCTGTTCTGAGGGAACTGAAATGACATTCTGCATGTCATGAGCACCCTATCCGGTGGCACCTCATGCTCCTGGTAAAGCCACCATATCCCATTCATTCATCACCTCAAATTGTTAGTGCTGAGGATGTCATCTTGTTTGGAATTTGCCTAAATAGATGACACAAATGCCCACTTAGAATGGCTAAATTAATGACATACCATGAAGCTATTAGAATTTAGAGTAGCATTCCCACATGGCTGATAGCGTTCTTTTTATCTTCTTTCATCCTGGGTTTCTGTCTACCATATCTGGTCATTTGGCTGCTGTGGGCATCACACAAAGGTGAATGCTTTAGCAGAGAGGGGAGAGGGGTAGCTGGATCCTTCCAGGCACCTGCCCCCTTCCTTTGTCATCATTTAGGAAGCAGTCTTCTGCTTCCACATTTGACCTGCCCAGTTGGTGTTAGGTTTTCTTTCCTTCTCAGGTTGGCATTAGTGGGTTTATAAGAAAAAAAGAACACAAAATGACAGATTCCAGAAAGATGGAATATCTTCCAAAACACACAGGATTAAGATACTGGTGCTGTACATTTTGTTGTTGTTTGGGTAACTGACTTTAAATTTTTTCATATGTCTCATTTCTATTTGCAGATGTTAATATTGTGAAATACAGTAGTACCACAATAATTCAGATGAATGGAAGTTATGATAAGACAAAGGACATTTCTGAAGAATGTAGATGTGGTCTTTTTAAGAATGGGTAGCATCTATAACTGTGTGAGCAAAGGTGTTGCCTGAAAGAGCCATGTACTTGTAAATGTAAGGAACTTATAGGTGATCTACTCCCAATCTGTTACATTACAAAAGTGTACTGGAGCTCAGAAAAGCTGTGTCTAATTCAAGTTCACGAAGCCAATTAGTCACAGAGCTGAGTACTAAGTACCTATTTAAAGACAAGCAATTACTTACTATTGGTGTAGTGGTTTTTTGCAAATTAAATGAAGTCTTGGACATTTTTTGATTATTCAGTGAAATAAATAAATGTTGTTTTTAGAAACCAAATAATACAAAAAAGTTTAAAATAAAAACTGCAGTTCTTTACTACTGCCATCCTGTCCCTCAGATAGTCACTTTCAGTTCTTTCTTTTGATATTTACCTAATAATACAACTCAAATTTCTATAACCACAGTATATTAATGATGAATAATTGAATAAAGTACCAACTTCATTGCTAGCTCTTCAGTCTGCACATCACTACGTAGAAAATAGATGCATGTTATGATTGGTAACTCATCAGGTAACTTCTTACAGGGTCTGTGTCTGGTCACTGCACATTCGTTAGTGTGTTACTTGCAGAGAACAAAACATAATTGTGTCGTCTCCTTGACTCCCAGTGATAAACCCATGCACCTTTAAAAAAATAAAACAGATAATCAAAAAAGGAATTGATCAACAAAGACGAAAGTGTGACAGAGGAGCAAAAAGTGATAATGTTGGAGGTGAAATTCAAATGAAAACAAGTAGAGTAATAGAAGAAGAATTAGCTGATCATGGGAATGTTGACACTGCTGCTGTTTGAGTTACTGTAAATCTGCAGCCAGAGGAAATTAATGAAGGCAACTTATCAGCATAAATGAGGAAAGTAGTTGTGGCAAAAGAGATGCAAATGTTCCAGAGGAAGTAGCCAGCATAAAATTTCACATTAAAGGAACTCTCAGAGATATTTCATGATACTGAACGTGCAAAGAATGACCACTTGGAAGCTGACAGAAACTTGGAAAGGTATAAGACAATTCAACAAGGCATAGAAAAGATGTTCACATGTATCATAAGTTACATGACAAGGAGAGGGCAAGCACTGTTCAGATTATTCTGAATGAGGTTGTTTGTTTGTTTTTAAGAAAGCCCATACTTTATTCAGATTTCATTAGTTCTTACCTAATGTCCTTTTTCTGTTTCAAAATCCCATTTTGGATACCACATTACATTTTGTCATCATGTCTCCTTAGGTTCCTCTAGACTGACAGTTTCTCAGACTTTCCTTGTTTTTGATGACCTTGACAGTATTTTAAAGAGTATGGTCAGCTCTTTTATAGGATGTCAGATTGTCTGATATTTTTCTAATGGTTGGGGATGGACAGGTACAGAGGTAAAGTGGCCTTCTCATCATTTCATATCAAGGATACATCCTGTCTGCATGACTTCTCACTTAATCTTCATTACCTGAATAAGGTAGTGTTTGTCAGATTTCTCCACTGCAAAGTTACTATTTTCCTCCTTTCCAACTTGTACTCTTTGAAAGGAAGTCACTATACACAGTCCGTACTCAAGGGCGGAGAGATATGTTCTACCTCCTTGTGGGAGAAATAACTACATCAGTTATCTGGAATTCTTCTGAATGAGAGATGTCTCTCTTCTCCATTTATTTATTCAGTCATTTATGTATATCATTATGGACACAAGTTTTTAACAAAGAAATAGCACTTTCATTCTCAGTTTTTCCTAATTTTTAAAATCACAGTGTACTAAGTAAACCATGGTTTTACTTTTTTCATTCCTCTATTTTTAGCCTTCGATAAGAGAATTTATAATGTTTTGACGAAAATGTTTAAAGGTCACAGAAAACTCAGTTTTCCTTATTGATCATTAAGATTGCTTTGTACCTCTTCAGCTTGTTCAGACATTTTTATGGTCCTGCACTACATGTAAAGCAGGGACTGGTTGTAGTTTTTGAAGTTTCCCTCCGCTGTCTGCTTTGTTTCTGTTTCCCTGGAGTTGCTTTTTTTTTTTTTTGGTCTGTATATTGGCTGTTTTGGTTTTTGTCTCTCATTTGGAATCTTTCTTCAAATACTTGGCTGTTCTTGGCTATCATTTTTATTTTAAGAATTAACTAAAAACTGATGAGAAGCTGTGGATGTGGAAGCAGAGCTTATTGATGGTTTTTCTGTGTAGGGTGATGAGGTGTAGGAACTTGGCTTTTCTCTAAGGCTTATTCTGTGTCTTTTGGTCTTATGCTTTTCATGTCTGCATAAACCAAGGTCACAAAGATTTTCTCATATTTCTTTCTAACAGTTTTATAGTTTTCAGTTTATGTTTAGGTATCTGATATATTTCAAGTTAGTTTTTATATATGGTATGAGGCATGATACAAATTTACTATTTGCATATAGATGTTCAGTTGTTCTAGCACCATTTCTTTAAAAACACTATCCTTTCTTACCTTCCTTACCTTCCCTCCTTTGTCAAAAATCATTTGACAAATGTGGTTCTATTCCATACATATGTGGTTCTATTCCTGGACTCTATTTTATTCTGTTGATCTGTATTTCATTTCTCTCACCGGTACCATACTTGATTACTGTAGCTTTATAGTGAATCTTGAAATCAGATGATATATCCTTTAATCTTGTTCTTCTTTTTAAAAAGTTATTCTAAATCCTTTACTTTTCCACAAAAAAATTTAGAGTCAGTTTGTTGATTTCTACAAAAAGCCTGCTAGCTCTTTGATTGGAATTGTGTTGAATTTATAGATCTTTTTGGAGAGAATTAACATCTTAACTACATTGAATTTCCAATCCATGAACACAGTGTATCTTTTCACTTTTTTAGGCTTTCTTTTATTTCTCTCATCAGCATGTTATAGTTTTTAGTATACAAATTTTGCATGTGCTTTATTGGAATTTATTTTAGGTCATATTTTTATTTTTAGTTTTTTGAGTTGAAGTCTCACTTTTGTCACCCAGGCTGGAGTGAGTGGCATGCTCACGGCCACCGCAGCCTCGACTTGCTGGGATCAGGCGATCCTTCTATCTCAGCCTTCCAAGTAGCTGAAACTACAGATGCATGCCACCATGCCTGACTATAGGTCATATTTTTAAAGTTCAGTTTCCAGTTATTCATTGCTAAATATAAAGAAATACAATTGACTTTTGTATTTTGACCTTGTATCTTTGGACCTTACTAAATTCACTTGCAGTTCTCATTATTTTTTGTTGATTAGTTGGTATTTTTTGTTTAGACAATCATATCTGCAGATAAAGGCAACTGTATTTCTCCTTCCTTAATGGACTGTACAAATTTTATTTCTTTCTCCTGTCTTATTGCACTGGCTAGGGCTTCTAGCGTAGTGTTGTATGAAAGTTGTGAGAACCGACATCTTTGTCTTATTTTTGATGTTAGTGGAAAAGCTTTCAGATTCTCAGCATTAAGTATGGTATTAGCTGTAAAGATGCAAGTGTTTTTTAGAGACTGAGTTTTCTCATTTGCAGTGTGAGGGATATAAGCTTGATTGCTGGTGCTCTGAGTACAGATGGGCAGAAGGAAATTGGAGGCCTCACTTCTCAGTATGTGAGAGACAGCTGCGTGCCCCCTTTAGTCAGTTCCTATTGCCTCACTCTGGCTTTCAGACACTGGTGCATCTGCAGCCTCCATGAGAAGATCACTTTCTCAGAGACTAAACCTCCTGTCCAGCACCTGCTGGCCTGGGGGAATCCTAGTCCCCTGGCTTCTCAGGGATGGGGTTGGGGATCCTAGTGTAACCTTTTCCCCTGTTGACATAGCCCCACTCCTTTTCACCTGCTCATTTTAGGGATCTAGGGCCTGGTTTTGGCTGAGACTTTGCAGGGCTCTGTTGGCCTTTTGTGCAGCATGTAGATTTCTATTTCTTCCTCCATGCAGAGTTCTTTGGCACTCTTCTGCCTACTCTTCCTTTCCAAAGAGAGTATCTGCAAGATGAGCTTATATCCCATTCTCTGATGCTGCCTCTCCTGTTCTCTTTGCCTCAGTAGATGTTATCACCTCTCTATAGATAAATGGGTGTGTTCAATCAGTCATGTTTAAATTCCTGGAAATTTTTAAAAAGTGCTTTCAGAAATAGTTGGGCATTTTGTAGAGGAAGGATAATGTTTTGTCTTTTCTTTTGTAGCCTTGATTACGTTACTGATTTGTTTAGTAAATCCTTTCATCAAAGTCAAAGGTGATTTTTAGTGTAAAAGTAAATTTCATTCTAGCCTCTGAAAATCTCAGATGTTATTAATTCAGCTCCAACTGATTGTATGTTGAGTGTATGCTTTAAGCTTAGGAATTTGTATTAAAATAATGTCTTTCATGTGTCATCAATTAATCTTTTCTATGCTGCATTAAAGTGAATTAACAATAGAGGATTATTTAAAATATTCAAATCAGGTTCTTATAAAAAGTGTATCTAATTGAATGCCATCAAGTTCTTATAACCCTAAACCAATTTTTCTCTTACTTAAGCCTCATATTCACAAATAAGCTTTCTGCCTAGGATTGAGCACACATATAACACATATTCATGATCTTTCTCTCTCTCTCCCCCCCCTTCTTTCTCTTTCTCCCTCACATACACACAAATGCATACTCTTATTCCACAAGAGATATCTTTTATTACTGGGTAGCTATCATATAAACCTTATTTAATGTTAATTTTGTTTTCAAGCTCAAATTCTTTATTATAAATAAGAATTGTAGTTTATCAGTGACCTCTGAGGGATTGACTTCTGAAATGAGCATAGACTGCCCCATGTCCTCCCCTCTTCCACCCAGATCACACCCCAAAACACAGAAACAGTCATACTCGTGGAATTCAAATTCAGCATGATAGTTCACAAATACAATAAAAGGCATTTTCTAGCTCCCACTTACCCAGATTTTTCTAGTTCATTTTGTTGTGTGAGGTAGTTTGCACAGTGGGACACTGCTTTGTTCCCTTAGCTACATCTAGTAGGGAACATGTTTTTATTCAGCCTGACTGGGGAAGTTGCCCATATACTGGAATGTATATTATGTTAATATCATATATAACTCAAGATGAAATCAGCAATTTGGTGTGTCACTTGCCTGATTGCTTTTGAGGGAAGGGGCATTCACTTATTTCATCCATTCAGCAAACCTTGGCCAAGGACTTGCTCTCTGCCAGGCCCTGTGCCAGGTGCTGGGAGCACAGGAGAAATCCTGCGCTCGAGGAACTTACGTTATGGTGGCAGAGAGAGCGTGAACAAGGGAAAACATAAGAAGCACAGGCAGAGATGAGTAGGAGAAGGAAAAGAAAACAGGGCAGGGGGACGAATGCTATAGGGCAAGGGGCTGCTTGGGCTACTTGGAGGGTCAAGAAAAGCCTTTCTGAGTGGGTCTGTTTTCAGCTGGGACCCACACAATAAAGAGAGCTGGCCTTAGGAAGATGGGGGTTATAAAGCAGTTCCCAGAACTTGGACTTGGAGTGCAGTCTCAGAGCCCCCTAACCAACTATATAACTTAGAGGGGGGTCACTTCTGAGGATGAGGTTTCTTATATGCAAAATAGGAATCGTCCAGCTTCAGATGGTCATATGCAAGTATCAAATGAGAAAATATAAACAGCAGCTTTTTAAAAATTTATTAAAGATGTGGGGTACAGTTCAGGGTTAGGTATACAAATGTTTATTATACAGGTACCCTGTTGATGAGGTATGCTCCCCGCCTCCCCTGGAAGTTTCCCACTACTGCTAATCACTTTCTTATGATAATTGTTCAAGGTCCACTTATGAGTGAGAACACATGGTACTCTGTTCTTTGTGTCTGTGATAGATCACTGAGTATAATAGACTCTAAATCCATCCATGTTGCTGTAAAGTCCATATGTTTGTCCTTCTTTATGGCTGCATAATATTCCATTATGTATATGTACCACATTTTTAAAACTCCAGTCCAGTTTTGACAGACAGCACTGTTGGTTCCATGTTTTTGCTGTTGTGAATAGTGCTGCAATAAACATGCATGTGCAGGTATCTTTTTTGTAGAATTATTTGAGTTCCTCTGGGCATATTCCCAATAGGAGGATTGCTGGGTCATATAGAAAGTCAATTTCTACTTCTTTCAGAAATCGCTACACTGTTTTCCATGGAGGTTGCACGAGTTTGCATTCCCACCAGCAGTGTAGAAGCATTCCTTTTTCTCCTGCGTCCTCACCAACATCTGTTATTATTAGTTTTATTAATGATGGCCATTCTTACTGGGATTAGGTGCTATCTCTGTGATTTTGATTTGCAGTGTAGAAGCATTCCTTTTTCTCCACATCCTCACCAGCATCTATTATTATTAGTTTTATTAATGATGGCCATTCTTCCTGGGATTAGGTGGTATCTCGGTGTGATTTTGATTTGCATTTCTCTGATGATTAATGAAGCTGAGCACTTTTTCATGTGTCTTTGGCGCCTGTATCTCTTTTTTTGAGACGTGTCTATTAATCTCTTTTGCCCACTTTTTAATGGGTACAGAAGCTTTTTAAAATGAAAAGTGGCTCTCATTTTATCCAGCATCATGAATCTTCCAGCCAACTGAAGGATATGCTCTACCTAACTTTAAGATTAATGATGAAGGCTGGGCACAGTAGCTCACGTCTGTAATCCAGCATTTTGGGAGGCTGAAGCATGAAGATTGCTTGAGCCTAGGAACTCGAGATCAGCCTGGGCAATATAGTGAGACCTCATCACTACCAAAAAAAAAAAAAAAATTAGGCATGGCGGTACCCACCTGTAGCCCCAGCTACTCAGGAGGCTGAGGCAGAAGGATCACCTGAGCCCAGGATGCATGGTGAGCAGGATCCTGCCACACTGCATTCCAGCCTGGGTAACACAGTGTGAGACTCCTACTCAAAAACAAAAACAAAAACAAATCCAGACAGTGAAGGTACAGCAATAAAGACAGTGTGGTACTGGTATAAGGAGAGATAAGCAGATAGGGAAACAGGAATACAACCACAAAGTGTGGTCAGTTGATTTCCAGTAGTGTTTCCATGCAGGAATTCCATTCTGGCATTTCTAGGGACATTCATATGTTATTTAAAATCATTAGAAAAATCAGTCGAGAAATCAGGGAAAGGGAAAAATTCTGCGAGAATTAAAGTGTTAAGAGTCAATGTGGACTTTGCTTTAGTTCAGAGAAATTCACTGGCATCCAGTCAAAAGCAAGAGCACAGTTAGTGACAAGTGGAGGCAAAGTTTAAGGTCACCATTTCCAGAACCAGGACAGAAACATGTAGGAGAAGCAGAGTCAGAGTCAAATCATTCAGTCTTGCTTATCACTGTTGCCACGTTGTAAGTGTGTGGTCTTGGACCTGTCTCCTGCTAACAGTAAGTCATTCTTAGCAATACAAATCTGTTAGACTTACAGACATTCGTACACTTTATTTTTTAAAAACTGCAAGTCTTGTTTTAAGAAATATGTTTTGGAAGCATTCCTTAAATTGGTTGTTTTGAAACATGATTATATATAGTGCTAATAACCTCACTAGAATATCCAAATGTTACATTTTCTTCATAGAATTCAATAATTTTCACTGGTGTTTTCTGGTGTTTGAATATTTGATGGAGGCTACAGTTCTTTGTAAGTACTTTTATAGAAAAAATGTGAAGAGAAGGTATGTGATATCATTGTTTAATACTCCAATGTGAAATCAGCTGATGTAAAATGTGAATTAAGAAAAGCAGTATCAAATTTAATAGCAAAGTGAAGGCAAGCAGACAAAATATCATCATCACTAAAAAACGAAATGAACTTACATGAAGCTGTATGTAGTCTAACACCCAACTTGCTTGCTTCAGACACACTCTGAACAGTTTGACCAACATCAACATGTGAAAGAAGTTCTTCTATGTTTGGAACCTCTTTCACAAAACGTGTTAAATGCTCATGAGTTTAAAAAATATAGTTTAAGAATAACTTCTAAATATTAAGTATTTGTGGCATCTTTCCATTTTCAAAATATTTGTCACCCATTTGGTTCTAATGTGTTCTTTTAATGTTTTCTGTTACCAGATGTCTTATCAGGTAGAGATTATTTTTACATATTATTGAAATATATAAGTTTTCACAATATATTGGCTCATTATAATAACCTTTGAATGTGTTATTGTATCTTACCCTACAGAACTGACCCCTGAAACTTTTAATACAACCCTATGACATAAAAGTGATTCACTGTTTATGATAACTCATTATTCACAAACATATAATAAAGTGCTATGAAAATTCAGAATAATTTATGGTTTGGGAATTCTGATTTCTCATTCCTGAATCTTGAAATTAATGACTGTCGAGAATTTGGAAAAACCAAAAATTCCTAACAAAGGTGCTGGTGACCCAGTAGACAAAGGACAGTTTTATTAACACATAGTACTGAAACAATTGAATAAAAGTATGCAACAAATGAACTTCTTAGGTTTCACCAGATAGAAAAAGAATTTGGAATGACTTGTAAACCTCAATGTAAGGACTAAAGCGAGAACACTGCAAGGGAAAAAGGTGAAAGAAAATCTTAGTGCCTTGGATTAGACAAAGATTTCTTAGATATAACAACAAAGCATGAGCCATAAAAGAGAAATATTGGCAAATTGGACTTGATCAGAACCAGATATTCTTTTCTTCAAAAGTTACTTTTTAAGAAACTGTAGCTGGGTGCGCTGGCTCACACCTGTAATCCCAGCACATTGTGAGGCAGAGGCAAGAGGATTGCCTGAACCCAAGGGTTCGAGACCAGCCTAGATAACTTGGTGAGACCTACTAGTCTCTACAATAAATCAAAAAATTAGCCAGGCGTGGTGGCGCATGCCTGCAGTTCCGGCTACTTGGGAGACTGAGGCAGAAGGATCACCTGAGTCCAGCAGGTCAAGGCTGTGGTGGCCATGAGCATACCACTGCACTCCAGGCTGGGTGACAGAATAAGAGTCCAACTCAAAAAAAAAAAAAAAAAGAAAGAAAGAAAGAAACTATAAAGAGAAGCCACAAACTAAGGAAAACATTTTCAAAATCATGTCAAATAAGGTACTTATATTTAGAATATGTACCCTTAAACTCAATAAGAAAACAACACAGTTTTTATTTTATTTTATTTTTATTTATTTATTTTTTTTTGAGTTGGCGTCTCACTCCATGGCCCAGACTGGAGTGCAGTGGCCGCTTCCGGCCACCGCAGCCTCGACCTGCTGGGCTCCGGCGATCCTTCCACCTCAGCCTTCCGAGTAGCCGGAACTACAGGCGTGCGCTACCATGCCCGGCTAATTTTTTTGATTTATTGTAGAGATGAGGTTTCGCCTGCCCAGGCGGGTCTCGAACCTGCGGGCTCAGGCAGTCCACTCACCTCAGCCTCCCAAGGCGCGGGATTACAGGCTGAGCCACCGAGCC
>CAUYQG010077453.1:0-39113 GCA_963574415.1 Tarsius wallacei | reverse complement strand
CTAATTTTTTTTTTGATTTATTGTAGAGATGAGGTCCCACCAAGTTGCCCAGGCGGGTCTCGAACCCGCAGGCTCAGGCAATCCACTCACCTCAGCCTCCCAAAGGTGCGGGATTACAGGCTGAGCCACCGAGCCCGGCTGACCTTAAATTTCATAGGCGTAAATAGGAAAGGTAAGATCATGAAGCTTCTAGAGGAAAACGAAGCATATCTCTTCATGATATTGAGATTAACATACATTTCCCAAATAGACTAGAAAGAACTAGCTTTAAAAGAAAAGATAAACTGGATAGAATTGAAATTAAGAACTGCTGCTTATTCAAAGACACTATTAAGAGAGTTAAAAGGCAAGCCACAGATTGGTAGGAGGTAACTGTCACCCACATATCTGACAACGGATTCATTCTCAGAATATATAAAGAACACTTATGATTCTACAAGGCCTGCTTACAAACACATTCAAAAAAATAATATAGGCCTGGATTTACATTCTAGCTTGCTCTTCTGCACATTTAGTGAAATCTTGGACGAGTATCTGTGAGGTTCTGACCCTCTATTAGTTCTCACATTTCCAAAATTAGGATAAAACCTATACCCGGTGTGCCTCGCTGTGAGCATGAAAAAAGAGGTAATTCGTCCAAAATGAATCACTTGTCAGGATGGCGGTTTATGTGCATATAGCCCTGTCTCAAAAACTGGAGCTCCTCAAAGACTTGGGCCCAGCTTCAGCCTGATCTCTAGTCCCTGGCACTAGCACAGGCCTGGCTCAGAGTGTTCAGAAGGATGTACGTGGTACATGGGCAGGCAGGGAACAGCATTCCTGGATGAGGGAGGGGCACGGGCAAAGCTCCAGGGTGAATTTAGCACATGGGGAAGGGGTCAGGCTTGGCAGAAATATAGGGTGTGAGCAGGGGAAAAGCGGGTGGAGAAAAGCAGGTGGGGTGGATCTTAAATGCCCTGCTCAGGAGTCTGGGGATGATCTTGAAGGCAATAGGCAGCCACGGCAGTTTTAGGGACAAGGGGCTTGGAAGGGGAAGGGAGAAGGGAGAGAGAGACATAGAGCTTTGGAGACCGGAGGTCAAGGGAGGTAAAAGAAGATTTCTTTCTAAGCAGCAACCATTTCAGGACTTCTGCTTCAAAAGAAGGAAGCCAATGAAGGAGAAAGAAACCAGGGTAGAGGAGAGAGTAGTTTCGGTGGGGGAGGGGTGGTCAGGGGCCGGAGGCAAAAGTGGGGAACAGAGCAGGAGAGAATTGCAGCTTCACCACCCTGGCCCCCTCCTTCCAGAAAGAGGCCACCAGACTGAGGGGCTATGCAGGGCTTCTCAGATGTGGCCCCCAGACCAATGGCATCATGAGCTTGTTAGTGAAAACCCAGTTTGGGGCCCCACCCAGGCCTACAGAATCAGAATTTTTAAACAAGCCCTCCAGGGCATTTTGATATGTGCTTCAATTTAAGAGCCACTGGATGAGAAAGCCACAGAAAAGAACAGTCTCCCTTAGTCTTCACTTTCAGGGACACTGGTAAAATATGACAGGCACAGAGCCGGGCAACTTTGGGTCAGAACCTGGGGAAGAAAAGGAAAGCACCCCTGCTTCCCTTCCTTAATCACCCATTATTGGCTTCAGGCCAAGAGCAGTCTTCAGTGCAAAGGGGATTCATCTGGAGGTGAGAATTAGACTTGGTTCCGGCAATCAGCTCAACTCTCCATCTTTGCCCAAATGCTTGGTCCCGGGGCCAGCTTGAATCCAAATCAGAGACTTATTCCCTCTAAACATTTCTCACTCTATCTTACTTTCTGCCATGAGCCCACTTGGTGGAATTCCATCTGACTTCCTGACCCAAGGACTCAAGGGTTAACCGGAAATAGCGGCTAGCAATGAGCCAGCAGGGTTGGCTGTGGCCACACCTGGATGATTGATTGATAAGCCAGTCAGGGCCAGGATACCTGACCCAAGTTCTGACCCAAAGCTTGATGATCCTTCAGGAAAATATCTACCAGTGGCAGCATCACAGGCTAGGGGCAGTGCCTGGGCTTGGAAGTTAGGGCTTGGGGCTAGGAGTGGGGCTTCTTGTGCCTGGCTAGGTTTCAGCTCAGCTGACTTCCCGTCTCTAAGGTTTGATGTGCTGCCTTCAGAGGTGAGTTTTCTGCCTGGGGGATTTGGGTGAGCCCCCAGCACCTGCATTTTGTGAGACTTTGGAAAGAGTTGTCTGGTAAGAGAAGTGGTCTCTGTATTCCCAGCTCTACGAGAGGAAAGGGGATTGGTGATCATTGACTCTTCTGCTCATTCTAGGAAGACTTGTCTTATTCTTAGGGTGAAATTCTTGCTAACTTGAAGTCTGAAATCCTTGTTAAATGGTTTCACTGCCTTTAAGCTTTATCCAGCCCTCAGAAAGGGGTCTGAACAGCTGGTCCACCACTCTAGGCTAAAAGGGTCCACTGCATACTCAGTCCCGGTATCCCTAGGTAAAGGAGGCCTGATGTGTGTCAGAGAGAGTATGTTAAATTATTAAAACAATAAATTAAGAATCATGAGGGGCCGGGAGTGGTGATTTATGTCTATAATCCCAGCATTTTGGGAGGCCCAGGTGGGAGAATCGCTTGAGGCCAGGAGTTTGAGACTAGCCTGGGCAACATAGCGAGACCTCATCTCTATTAAAAAAAAAATCAGAAAAATTGGCAAGGCATTGTGGTGCATGTGTGTAGTCCTTCCTACTTGGGAGGCTGAGGTGGGAGGCTTGTTTGAGTCAAGGAATTCGAGACTGCAATGAGCTATGATTGCGCCACTGCACTCCAGCCCGGGTGGCAGAGTGAGACCTTGTCTTCCAAAAAAAAAAAGGAATCATGCATTTTGGGGAAGATGAGAAAGTCTCCAGGTCCAACATTTTTGACTTAGGTTCAAATATCCACAGATATACAAAAACTGTACCAGGTTCTGCAGTGACAATTCTCTCATTTTTCTTTCCTATTTGCCAATTTCTATTCCCAAAAGGCAACCACTCTGCTAATTGCTTGTGTATATACAAACATGTAAAGATAACATTTAATTTCCATCCTTTTAACACCAAAGTTACATAATTTGTACATTGTTGTAAATCTTGGATTTTCCCCCCACTTATTAATACACCTTGGAATTTTTCAAGTCAATGCATGTGTCCTTGTGATTTTTAACAGCTGCATACTATTCTGCTGTATGGCTATACTGTTATTGGACCGTCTCCTCCCAAGGCTGTTTGGGTTTTAGCCAATCATCTGCTGTCACGAACAATGCTGTAATACTCCAGCTTGCATATCTATTATTTGGCATATATCCAAATGCACTTATAGGATAAACTCCTACGTGAGTGGAAGTCCTAGGTCAAAGGGTCACTGTATCTTTAATTATGGCGGATATTGCCTTCCTTCTTCTAAGGATGAGGTAGGAAAGGAGGCAGTTGGGAGCCAGATAGGCCAGGGGTTGAACCTCTCCTTTGTGCTTTCTATTATACTATTTGATCCTGGGCCCAAGGCTTACCCGCTCTGAGCTACAGTTTTAAAAATCTATCAAATGTGGCCCACACAGTTGTGAGGATAAAATGAGATCAGCTGTGTGAAATCAGCTATGTAAAGCATTTAATCAGGGCCAAACACATTGCTACAAGAGCAGTAAAACTGTCCCTTGTATCTTCCCAAGGGCCGGCAGCCTGAGCTCCCCTCCCCCATGCCTTATGGAGGGTTCAGTGAAGGGGGTGTTTGAAAGCCAAGATTAAGCCTGGCTGTCAAGCCGTTGGTTCTAATGGGAAGGTCCCCTCCCCGTGTCCACCCATTTTGTTCCCGAGGCTCCTGATATGCTCTGTTAATAGGACCCTGGGTCTCCCCAAATCTCATCTAGGGCTGGTTATTGGGCAGTCCAACTGTGATGGAACCTTCTGAAGGAAGGCTCTTGGTCTTCTTAAATCCTCAAAGCTCTGGTCCCTGGCACAGTCCACAAATAAGTGTACTATCTCCATTTATTGATTGCCACTAGCCTATACAATGCTGAGTGTTCTACATGTGTGATTTCTTTCAGTTCTCAGAATTATCCCACAGGGTAGAAATATTAATCACCTCCAAGCTGACTTCATCATACAACCTTGCTTCATCTGAGTAGAACTTTTTATATTCTCATGACCTCTTGGAGTTCCTCCATGCTGTCCTCTCTTCATGGTGTGTGTGAGGTTTCCTGTTATTTTATTTTATTTTATTTTATTTTGAGACAGGGTCTTACTCTATTGCCCAAGCTGGAGTGCAGTGGTTCAATCCTGGCTCACTGCAGCCTCAACCTCAACCGATCCTCCCACCTCAACCTCCCAAGAGGCTGGTCTACAGATGCATGCCACCACGCCTGGCTAATTTTTTATATGTTTTGGTAGAGACTGGTCTTGAACTCCTGGGCTCAAGCGGTTCTCCCCTTGGCCTCCCAAAGTATTGGGATTACAGGTGTGAGTCACCACACCTGGCCCTTATGTTTTATTTCTATTGGAGAAGAGCCCTCATTTGAAATGTGCACGGCCAGATTAAAGGGTAAGTTTGATTTTGAATGACCGGAAATCCAGGCCATGTTTGTAAAAGGTAAAATGACACCTGATATTAACATCTCAAAGGGCCTGTGTGAAACTTTCACCCTTAACATCATTGCGGCCAACATTTAATATAAAAAGTGAGTTGGGAATGGACCTTTTGAATCCTTTCACCAAAGGAGGCGTTCTCTGAATGGACCCCAGATGGCACCTGTGCATAGCTGCCTTTATTCTCTTTCACGCCACAGGGGATCAGGACGAATTGGGAACCCAGCATCTGTGTGGCGGGTCCATTTCTCAAGCCCTAGAACCAGGGGGCTCAGACACTTCATTAATATAAGAACATGAGTGGAGAGAAGAAAGAGGCCTCATTCAGTATAATCAGGGTTTGTGATGAACCAGAGAGGAGGAATGTGCCTGAAAGCGCTGATATTTCCTCTCGGCATGAGCAACGAATGCCACACCAACTGGATAGTCCACATGGAGCGTCCCAGCAGCCCCCGGGTCCCCTGACACAGCACAGCCCTGTTTATCAAGGGACAAGCGACCAGCAGTGGGGCCTGGGAAGATTTGAACTCCAGGCCACTGGGCTCTCTGAAGCAGAACCGGGAGAAGTAGCAGAGTCCAGCCCAAGGCAGGTCTCACTTGCACAAGTCTGGGTGGGGGCGACAGCCTGTCTTGGGGATGGGGGATCCTAGCAGGAAACTCTGTGTCTCATGCTTGGTCTCCTCTCTCTCTCTCCTCTCCATTTGTCACAGCTTCCTACCAGGATCTGAGTTTGGTAAGTACTGGCTGTGACGGTATGGGCATGGTAGCCCAAGCCAGGCCCCAGATGTGGGACTAGGACCCCGGGTCTGGTGTTGAGAGAGCAGCCTTTTCCCTGAATCGTGCAACTCTGTGAGAAGGTGGGTGTTGCTGTTTTCTTCCAGGCCGGCCATGCTCTTCATCAGCTCCCAGTGAAGAAGTCCAGTCATTGCTCAGAGCACTTGTAAGTGTCTTATTTAATTAAATAATTTTGTAGAAGTGGAGGTCTCGCTATGTTGCCCAGGCTGGTATTAAACTCCTGGCCTCAAGTGATCCTTCCGCCTTAGCCTCCCAACGTGCTGGGATTACTGATGGGAGCCACTGCACCAAGCCTATTTTATTTTTTAACACTCAAGATCCTTCCTTTCCGTCCAACCTCCAATCAAGAAGCGATGGGGCCATACTCTCATTCTCTCTGTCATGGCAGGGGGTGTCCTGGGGCTCCCACTTCTTTTGCACTGGGCTCTCCTCCCTCCCCATGCTAATAAGTAGAGCCTTCAGCTTGCAGTGTCACTGTCACTCCTTCAAGAGCTGTGACCCAGGGAATGCAGAGCCTGGTTCTGCTGCTGGCTGTCTGGTTAGGAATCTGGCTGGAGGACAGGGCAGTCTGTTCCCGTGGATGATGGCAGATCAGGGCCATGGCCTTTCATTGCCACCTGCCATCTCCTTGCCCAGCCCCCCATTCCAGATGAAGTCATGGTCAGGCAGAGGGTCCCGCAGGACTCCTGGAAGGTGGGCAGTCTCCGCCATGGAAAGAGAGTCCATGCTGTTGCCATCAGCGGCTCAACCCACCACGTGTACACGTGTGGCTCCGGCTGCATCAAAGTGTGGGATGAGAGTACTCTGCGTGCCTGGGACAAGGCCCCTCAGGCCCAGCTGGATCTTCAGGTGAGGGGTATTATAGGGCTTGGGGCACCCCTACATGGCCTCTGTCGTGAGACTTAGTGCTGCAAGGGGTTACAAGAGTGTGAACTGTTCCTACAGGATCATCAGGACTGTGTCCTCACCTGCAAGCTGTTCCCCAACGAGCAGAACCTGATCACAGGGGGTGTGTCTCAAACCCTGACTCTCTGGGACCTGGCACCTATACCCCAAGTCAGGGCACAGCTGGCCTCCACTGGCCCCATATGCTATTCCCTGGCTGTCTCCTCTGACGCCCATATCTGCTTGGCTGGTTTCAAAGGATTTGTGGAAATTTGGGATTTGCAGAACCAAATATTGATCAGGTATGATCTCTCTCCAGGGCCGCTCAGGTGTACCTGGTGGTGGGTTCAACAGTGAGGCCTCTCCTCCTCTCTTTGCAGTAGGGATAGGCGAGTCAGTGTAGAGGATATGTCTGGGGTATTCCTAGGGGCTTCTTGGTCCTGGGACTTCTGGGGGCCCAAACTAGTTGGCAAACCCTCTGAGTTGTTTTCCCACTAGGAAGCAACAAGTCCCTGTATATGGATCCCGATGCGTTGACATCACAGGCAACATATTCTGGACGGGAGGTGAAGACACCACCCTGTATTCCTGGGACCTGAGGAGCTACCAGAGGCTGCACCAACATGACCTACAGAATGAGGTGCCCGGCTGGCCACCACTGGGCTGAGAGCCACCTCCTGGGGAGCTGTGCATGCGGGCAGGGGTGGGGTCCGAGTTTGAGAGATGGGCACAAGGACGGCGATGGCAGTTTTGAGTGCTGACCCCAAACCTTCTTCCAAACAGATCCTCAGCATTACCCATGACCCCAGTGAGGACTGGGTGTTAGTGGGCTTGAGGACGAGTGATGTGGTCATCCTACACACTCATCGGAACGAGAAATTTAAGGTCGTCGTAAAAAAATACATCCACCACCACAGCCTCAAGTTTGCCTCCTGTGGTGAGTGAGAAGCCAAGTGACACTGCTGGGTGTCCTGTTTTGAACCCTCTTTCCTGTGTTCTTTCTCTGCTCACCCCTGTTTCCTTTTCTGGCTCCCTCTGTAATGGTACTTTCCTACAGAATGGCAGCTTGAGGATATAGGCTGGCAGAAAAGGTGTGAAGCCCCAACTGATGTGTTTTTGTTCGATGATAGACACCGTGATCCTGTGTGTGGTAGGAGGGTGAGGGCAGATAAGGAAATAGCTTGGGTTGTGTCTCTGATTGTGTGTGTGTGTGTGTGTGTGTGTGTGTGTGTGTTTTGGAGTCTCAGTTGCTCAGTTGCCTGGGCTGCAGTGCAGTGGCATGATCGTGGCTCAGGCAATCCTTCTGCCTCAGCCTTCTTAGTAGCTGGGACTACAGGTGTACACCACCATGCCCAGCTAATTTTTTGATTGTTTTGTAGGGACAGGGTCTTTCTATGCTGCCCATGCTTATCTTGAACTCCTGGGCTCAAGCAGTCCTCCCTCCTTGGCCTCCCAAAGTAGAGGGATTATAGGTGTGAGCCACTGTGACCAGTCTATGTCTCTGATTTTTATAGACAGGGAAACTGAGGCAGAGAAAGTGAGTTGCCCTTTTTCAGACTGGAACTAGAATGCAGGCCTGGCCTGTGGCCTCTCCATCTATTCTTTCCTTCACCAGGGAGCTATTTTGTGACCACAATGGACAAGTACATCCACTGCTTATCGGCACCATCTCTACAAAGGTTGTTTCAGGTATGGGAAAGAAGGATGGGTAAACCCAGGCACTCAGAGCAGGTAGCCCCAGGCCATGGTTGGTTGGATCCTAGAGGGTACTGGAAAATTCCTCTGAGATGACATACAGGGCCATTTTCCAGTGTGGGGAAGATGAGGACTTAAGAGCCTGTGTACCCACGAGCCACCTTTAGCCCTTGGGCCTGGCCCTGTCTTTAGTTTGAGCTTATGTCTACACTCAGGCTTCAAACAGTCCTAAATGAAGCCTTTGGGTCTGGCTCAAGCCTTACCCTGCATGTGATTCCTCTCTCGGCCGCTCCTTCTCTCTAGGTGGAGGAGTCTTCTGACATCCTGTGTTGTGATGTGTCCTCCGACAACCAGTATCTGGTCACAGGTTCCAAGAATAGTGCCACGGTTTACCAGCTCTTGTACTGAAGGTGGCATGCCATGGTCCTGCCAGTGGAGACCCAGTCTTTTGGCTGGTGTGGCTAAGGGGATAGCCTCAGGGTGCTGGACACCCCACCACTTGCCACCCCTTCCACCTTAGCCTTGGTGGCAGGTCCTCTGCCTCTCGTCCTCCCAGCCTCCAGCCTGTACTCTCAGATTTGTGTTCTATGACTTGGGCTTTTTCCTTTGTTATTTTTCTACCACTGATTTCTGGGTTTTCGCGGGAAACTGTATGAGATTTAGCCTTTGTAGTGAATAAAATGGCAAAGCAGAAAACAGAATGGCCTGGGTATGTGTCCATTTCTTTCAAATCACAAACTCATTGTGATGGATTGCTTGTGCCTCCATTCAGCAAACTTCAGGGTATGGGAGGAATTTTAGAATAGACTTACTTTTGTTTGTAAACTTTTAAAAAATTCTTGAATCAAGGAATTCTTGGAGTATTAAGAAAGCTCAACTAAGAATGTAAGTATTTGTACATGTATCAACTTTCAGATTATATCAGGGAGTTAACAGACAATGCTCAATTTTTTTTTTTTTTTTTTCTTTTTCGAGACAGAGTCTTACTCTCACCTATGCTGGAGAGCAGTGGTACGATCACAGCTCGCTGCAACCTTGAACTCCTGGGCCTAAGTGATACTTTTGCCTCAGCCTCCCAAGTAGTTGGAACTATAGGCATGTGCTACCACACCTGGTTAATTTTTTTATTTTTATTTTTTGTAGAGATGGGGGTCTTGCTATGTTGCCCAGACTGGTCTCAAACTCCTGGCCTCAAGCAATCCTCCTGCCTCAGCCTTCCAGAGCGCGGGATTGCAGACTTGAGCCACTATACTCAGCCAGTGCTCAACTCTTGACCCAGGTAAAACTCCAGGAGTTGTTCTAACCGTGTCCCTAGGATGGGCTCCCTTTTTGTGCCTAACTTCAGTGACAGAGAAGCTTCCTATTTCATGATACTTTACTTTTTCTGACTTTAAAAATCCTGGTCCTAATTCTGGCATTTGGTGCCAATCAAAGACACCTAGCTCACTGTTCAGGACAGGATCCTCATGTTTGAGGATATGACAATGTAATATTATATCTGGCCTTCACCAGACTGAAAAGTTCTAGCTACTGAAAAAAAAAGCCATATATCCCTGCTTTCTAGTTCTCTTCCATCTGTGTCCTCTTCTTTGCTTGGGTTGGCATAGCCAAGACAGCTGCCCACTAAAGTTTGGATTGAAGTTATCCCTGGGAGGAAGATGTGAAGCAAAGGACCAAGTGTGCCATACTCTGCAACATCTGGACATCATCGAGTACCTAGTTCTTGCCAATGGGTCATGAGTGAATAATACATTTCATCTCTGGGTCAGGCCTAAGGAAGTAGGGGTGTTCCCTTTGGGGTCTGTTTCCCTTTCTACCAGCTTAAGGCAAATGATATGGAGGCCCCAGGGCATTGCAGAACCATGTGGAAGCATCCTGTATGCATGACTCAAACATGGAGGAAACCTGCCTATTTTGGACTCTTACATGGAAGAAAAATAAACATGTATTTGAGTTGCTATTAATTTAGGGGTCTGTCAATTACTATGGCTCTGGAAACAGCAAACTTTTTCTAAAAGGTGCCACATAGTACATATTTTAAGCCTTGCCCTATCACTTTTATGACAACGGCTTAACTCTGCTATTATAGCTTGAAAGCAGCCAAAGGTAATGAATGAGTGTGAATTGTAGAAATAAAACTTTATTTATAAAAACTGAAACAAATTTGGCCTGCTGGCTATAGCTTGTTAAATCTCTGCTATAGTGAGTGTGTTTCTAAATAATATAAGTATTGTAACTAGCATCTATTAAAGTATGGCTGGGTGCAATGGCTCATGCCTGTAATCCTAGTACTTTGGGGGCCAAGGTGGGAGGATTGCTTGAGCCCAGGAGTTTGAGACAAGCCTGGGCAATATAACAAGACCACGTCTCTTTAAAAAAAAAAAAAAAAAAAAGCCAGGAGTGGAAGATGCACATCTGTAGTTCCAGCTACTCTTGAGGCTGAGGTGGAAGGATCACCTGAGACCAGGAGTTCAAGGTTGCAGTGAGCTGTGGTGAAAGGATCGCCTAAGACCAGGAATTCAAGGTTGTAGTGAGCTGTGATTCTACTGGGCTGTAGTAACAAAGATTCCAAAATTTATAACAAGTGTTTATTGATAAATGAATGGATAAACAAAATGTGATACTGAATATTATTCAGCTTTGAAGGAAGTCTTGCCACATGCTACAACATGGCTGAACCTTGAAGACACTATGCTAAGTGAAATAAGCCAGTCACAAAAGGACAAATACTGTATGATTCCACTCAGATGTGATACTTAGAGTGATCAAATTCATGGAGACAGAAAATAGAATAGTGGTTACCAGGGGCTGAGGAGGGACAAGAATGAGGAGTTACTGTTTAATGGGTACAGAGTTTCAGTTTTGTAAAATGATAAAAAATTCTGGAAATGGATGGTGGTGGTTGTACAACAGTGTGAATGTATCTAATGCCACTGAACTGTACACTTAAAATGTCCAAGATGGTAAATCTTATGTTACATGTATTTTAAACAATTTTTTTAAAAAAGTTGAATTATAGCCGGGCTTGGTGGCTCAGCCTATAATCCCGCGCCTTGGGAGGCTGAGGTGAGTGGATTGCCTGAGCCCGCGGGTTTGAGACCCGCCTGGGCAGGCGAAACCTCATCTCTACAATAAATCAAAAAATCAGCCGGGTGTGGTAGCGCGCGCCTGTAGTTCCAGCTACTTGGAAGGCTGAGGTGGAAGGATCGCCGGAGCCCAGCAAGTTGGCCACTGCACTCCAGTCTGGGTGACGGAGTGAGACGCCAACTCAAAAAAAAAAAAAAAAAGTCGAATTATAAAGATCAAATTCAGAATAGTGGTAATCTCTGCAGAGGAAAGGTGAGAAATTGGATCATATAGGGATAGAAAGGGAGATTCACCTCTATTTGCAATACCTATTTCTTAAAAAATAATTCACGATTTATCAAAATTAAAAATGTGTTCTTCAAAGGACACTGCAAGAAAGTGAAAGGATAACCCACAGGACAGGAGAAAACATCTGGTTGGGCTCAGTGGCTCATACCTGTAATCCCAGCTCTTTGGAAGACCAAGGTGAGAGGATTGCTTGAGCCCAGGAGTTCGAGACCAGCCTGGATAATATAGTGAGACCCTGTCTCTACAAAACAGTCAAAAAATTAAGCTGGGCATGGTGGCTCAAGCCTGTAATCCCCATACTTTGGGAGGCAGAGGCAAGAGGATTGCCTGAGCTCAGGGGTTCAAGACCAGCCCAGGCAACTTGGCGAGACTTCGTCTCTACAATAAATCAAAAATTTAGCTGAGCATGGTAGCACGTGCCTGTAGTTCCAGCTACTTGAAAGGCTGAAGTGGAAGGATCACCTGAGCCCGACAGGTCTAGGCTGTAGTGGCCATGAGCGTGCCACTGCACTCCAGCCTGGGTGACAGAGTGAGACTCCAACTCAAAAAAAAAAAAAAAATTAGCTGAGTGTGATGCCATGTGCCTGTAGTCCCAGCTACTTGGGAGGCTGGGGTGAAAGGATTGCCTGAGCCTAGAAGGTTGAGGCTTTGGGGAGCCATCATTGTACCACTGTACTCCAACCTGGGCACAGAGTGGGACCCCAACTCAAAAAAATTTGCAAATTATATTTCTGGTAAGAGACTTCTATCAACAATATATAAAGGACTCTTACTACTCAACAATAAAAAGACAAGTAACTCAATTTTTTAAAAAGCCAAAGAATTTGAATAGACATTTCTCTATATAAGATACATAAATAGCCAATAAGCACATAAAAAGATTCTCAACATCATTTGCCCATAAGGAGGTACCACTGAACACCTGCTAGGATGGCCAGAATAAAAAAGACAGTCAATAAGAAGTATTAGCAAGGATGTGGAGAAACTGGAATCCTCATACATTATTGGTGGGATAGTAAAATATTGCAGCCACTTTGAAAAAACTTGGCAGTCCTTCAGAATTCTAAACAAAGAGTTACCATATGACCTAGCAATTCTATTCCTAAGGGTAAGTCTAAGAGAATTGAAAACAAAAACATGTAAGTTGGAAGGGTAATAACTGGGAGTGATACAGTAAAATAATCTTAAAATGCTTTCTGGAAATAAGGTAAATGTCCCACTTAATAGCAGTATTGATAAGTTCAAGGGAATAGCATTGTAATATCTAGGTTAATTACTAAAAAAAAATAAAACAAGTGTATAGCTTCCAAACTAATAGAAAAATTCTGTAATATTGTAAGTATAATATAATAATAAAGCAATCTAAAAGAAGAACAAAAAGAAACAAAGAACAGGCAGAACAAAAAAAAAAAACTGGCCAAGTATGTTGGCTCATGCCTGCAAAATCAACACTTTGGGAGGTCAAGGTGGGAGGATTGCTTCAGGCCAGGAATTCAAAACCATCTCTACAAAAAATTAAAAAATTAGGCATCATGGCATGCACCTGTAGTCCTAGCTTGGAAGGCTGAGACAGAAGGATCCCTGGAACCCAAGAGTTCGAGGCTGCAGTGAGCTATGATCATGCCATTGCATCCCAGTCTGGGCAATGGACCCTGTCTCTTAAGAAAAAAAAACCTTATTAAAATGGTATATTTAAATCCAAATAGATTAGAAGTTATATTAAATGTAAATGGACTAAATATTCCTATTAATCTGTAGAGATCTAACTGGGTTTAAAAACTCAACTGTATGTGTTTAAGAGACATACTAAAACACAAAGGCACAGAAAGTATGACGAAGACTAGAAAAAGAGACTTCATGTACACACAAAATCAAAGAAAGCTGATGATGTTATGTGAATATTAGACAACATATACCATAAAACAAAACATGGCTGGGCGCGGTGGCTCATGCCTATAATCCCAGCATTTTGGGGGGCCAAGGTGAGAGGATTGCCTGAGTCCATGGGTTCAAGACCAGCCTGGGCAACTTGGCAAGACCTCATCTCTATAATAAATAAAAAAATTAGCCAGGCATGGTGGCGCATGCCTGTAGTTCCAACTATATTGTTATAGTCCAAGTAACGCTCGGCTGCTCCCCTTGATACCAATAAATCCAAGGGGCAGGGCACTGGTAGAAGTTTATTTCTGAGTTTGAATCCAGGGAGCAGAGCTGTGTTCAAGGTCTTTCTAAAATGGTTCTGTTCACCTTCTAGGCTTTTACAGTTCACTTTTATAGTCCTGAGTTGTCAGTACCTACACATTAGCCCTGTGGCCAGCAGAGCATGGTATAGAACTTAAAAGTTACAGCTGCATTTTACATTTAGATAGTGACATTTAGAGTAAAGAACCTAAGATATCATGCACTGAAAAAGTTATGCAAATCGATACACTGATACTATATAGTTCAAAGAAAGGGAGTAAATAGATTTACATCTTTGGATGTAGTCTCCTGGGAAGCCAGGAATCCCCTGAAGCTACTTACTGGGAGTGTATAGAAGATAAAGGGACTCTCAGTAATGTCCTCAGGAATGTGCAGGAGTGCTTGCATCCCTGCCATGTCCTTCTCTAGGGGCTGTGGCAATTTGGAGGGACATTGGTGGGTCTCTGTATCAACTTGGAAGGCTGAGGCTGAAGGATCACCTGAGCCCAGCAGGTTGAGGCTGTGGTGGCTGTGCACTCCAGCCTGGGTGACAGAGTGAGACTTCAACTAAAAAAAAAAATTTTTTTTTTAGATAAAGGTGAAAACTTTATAAGTGTTGAGTTCAGGTTCAATATCAGGAAGACATATAAGTTCTTTTATGCATTTGTTTTTGTATCCTCAAAATACATAAAGAAAAATGGACAAAATAGTCAATTTACCACTCACAGTAACCAGTAATTTGAATAGACAAAAAATTCATAGATAGAGGATATTTGAATAACATGATTAGAGAGATGCACACAATCACTACTGAATACACTCCCCACCCCGCCCCGATATGCAGCTTTTAGAAAACAACTATATACTGAACCATAAGTTTCAGAGGATTTAATTTTTGTAGAATATATTATTTGACCACAATGCAATTAAGATAGAAGTAAATAATAAAAACAAAATTAGAATTTCCTTATTTTCTGAAGTTAAGAAATATACTTCTAAATAGCTAATAAAGAATAAATCACAAATTTAGAGGCTATTGTAAACAGAAACATAAAAAAACCCAAAAAAACGGAAAGATTCAGCTAAAGCTAGAATTAGAGCTTGTCATGTTCTAGTCATCAATGCCATGCCCCACCTAGCCCTCCTGAAACACGTGAGGATGGCACAGACTGCCTGGGTCTTCCTAGCTCTTGGAAGTTGGGTCTGGAGTGGAGCGAGCGTGGACAGGCTCAAGACAGTGGGAAAAGAACATGAAGGTCAGTATGGTGGTTTATGCCTGTGATCCCAGCACTGCCAGAGGCCGAGGTGGGAGGATCCTTTCAGACTAGGAGTTCGAGACCAGGCTAAGCAATGTAGCAAGACTCATCCACAAAAAAACAAAACAAAACAAAACAAATTAAAATTTAAAAACTAGCGGGGCATGGTGTTGGGCACCTTAGCTACTTGGGAGGCTGAGGCAAGGCAGGAGGATCCTTTGAGTCCAGGATTTCGAGGTTGTAGTGAGCTATGATTGTGCCACCGCACTGCAGCCTGGGCAACAGAGTGAGACCCTGTTTTTGAAGAAGAAGAAGAAAAAAAAAGAAGACAGCCCTGCTCTGAGCAGAGGGAGGTGGGAAAGGAGCTGGGAAGTGGCTGGGAGACTGTGATTTTCACAGATATTGTAAAAGGAACTGAATTATTTACACTCCCATCAGTAATGCCAAGTGTCCATTTCTTCACAGTTGTGCCAACCCTGCATGTTTTCTCACTTGTGGATTTTAATTTCTGGGAGAGGGACAATGGTCATCCCATGTGGCTGTGACCTAAGTTTCTTTTGTTATGGTGAAGTCGAACTGTTTGCACGTGGACCTAATCATGTATTTACGCGGCCCTTCAGAGGGAGCTGGGTCCCAGGTGATGCTGCATTCCAACCCTAAGATTCCCTGGGAGGACACGGGACGCCTGGGGGTCTCTATAAGCACCTTAGCTGAAGTTTTCTTCATTACTTTCTTATGTTAGAAAGAAAACAATGAAGAAAAACTCATCTAAGGTATATATAATGGCACGGTCACGGTTCACCTTCTGAGCTCAGGCATCCTCCCGCTACAGCCTCCCAAATAGCTGGGATTTTGTAGAGATAAGATCTCACTATGTTGCCCAGCTAGTCTCAAACAATCTTCCCGCCTCAGCCTCCCAAAGTACTGGGATTATAGGCGTGAGTCACTGGTGCCAGTCATTATTTTCCTTAAATTAAGGTCGTAGCACAACAAAACGACCATCTGCCCTCTCTGAGGCTTGAACTCAGGACCTTCAGATTATGAGACTGACGCGCTGCCTACTGCGCTAAGAGGGCCACTGGCCATGCCACATTCTTTACTCCCAGGAGGAAAATACCTGCCGCAGTTTCAGCCCAGCTGCCCGCAGGAACCTGCTGTCTTCACGCCGGCCTGTGAAGGTACGTGGGGACACGTGGGGATGGAGGTTTGCCCTTGCGGGAGGGGAGCGAGCCCCGTGCGGGAAAGAAAGCCGCTGGATGGACCTGACTGTGCTTGCCTCGTGGGGACCAGGCCTGAGCCGCTGCGGGTCACCTGGGAGGCGGAGGTGGCCCTTGGGGTACGTGTGGAACGCCCAGCGCGCGGCCAGGCAAGGACAAGTAGTGGGCCCGGCAGGTGCAAAGGCACTGAGGAGAGATCGGCCAGTGTGTAGGGCAAGCGGAGGACACGCGGCTGCTAGGCGGCGGTAAGGACCGGGGAGGGGGATGGGTGGGTGGGAAGGTGGGGAGAGGGATGGGTGGGTGGGAAGGTGGGGCGGGGGAGGTAGGGGAGGGCTAGCAGAGCGAACCCAGCTGGGGTCCTCAGCCCTGATAGCAAAGGTCGCTTGAACAGGCAGGTGATTGGCTGGAGTTGCTGACAAAGGGTGGGAGTCTGGGTGGACTATGGCTGGAGGGTGCGGCAATGGCCTCCATGGCGTCAGGGGCAACCCCCGAGCAAGGGTAGGTCCTAGGCAGCCCGTAGGCTGGGGAGAAGGAAGCAGGGCAAGAATTTGGGGTGTGACATCTCCAGGCCCACACCCTGGGATGCCGGTGAGGTGGAAGAAGAGAGGGAAGATTCCAAAAGGCTTTTGGATGTGAATTCAGCAGGAAAATGGAGGGAATACATTATAGTTACCTCGGGCTTGCCAATTGATTTATTATACCGCATGTTTTTGTTCTTCTCTTATTTCTTTCAAATAATTTTGCATCCCCATTACATGTAGGGGATAACATTTTGAAGGGCAGAAGAGTCGCACCACTCCACTGAGAAGGACTTTAAAAGGTATTATAAGAAAGCCCATCAGGAAGAAAAGATGCGGAGATGGATGGGTGAATGGATGGCGGAGTGGAACAGAATGCCTCACCATCTTGGAGAAGGGTTGCCTCCTCTCTCCTGCAGGGGATTTGCTGCTGCTGCTGCCCAGAAGGGATGGCTACCAAGGAGCCTTCACCTCATCCCAACGGTCATTATGGGGTAAGATGACTGCCTTGAACTTCCCAGCACCCTCGGCATTTTTGTTTGTTTTCACTGGAATAATTATACATTTTAATGCCTGATAAAAACCAGCACGCTCCCCCCGCCACTTGCTCTTTTGTTTTTGTTTTTGTTTTTTTGAGTCAGAGTCTCACCCCATTGCCCAGGCTTCCAAGCAGCTGGAACTATAGGCATGCGCTACCACACCCAGCTAATTTTTGATTTATTATAGAGATGAGGTCTCACCAAGTTGTCTGGGCTGGTCTTGAACCCTCAGGCTCAGGCCGTCCTCTTGCCTCAGCCTCCCAAAGTGCTGGGATTACAGGCTGAGCCACCGAGCCCAGCCTGCTTTTCTTTTCAAGGTTTTGATGTTACATTGGGAACAGGTTTCTGGTTATCTTTTGTAAGCTTGTCACACAGATTCTTCCTTCTTTCATCTCCTGGGGCACTTAGCGGCTAACTAGTGTATCCTAGGGTCTGAGGTGGTTCTCAGTTGTTCCCTGTGTGTCAGTCCTGTCTTCTCCATCTTCTCCGTGAGGCTGGGACCTCTGTGACCCAGGGACAGGATCTGAGCGATCCCTGAGCACATCACATTCCACATACTCAGAAGGATGGGGAAGGGAATGTTCTGGATCCCATTCCCAAGCCACCCTCTGTTGGCATCTCTTGTCCAGACTCAGCACAGTAGGAAAGAGCATTTCCCAGAGTCAGTGGCTTGCCTTTGGTTCTCCCTCTGTCACCAGCCAGCCTTGAGCTTGTGGCTCCCTCGCATCTTGGGGCCATACACATTCTGCCCTGAACAGCTGGGGGAGGAAGCTGATGGACAGGTAGCCTCCTAGCAGGGGTGGGTGGGGGGGTGGGTGGCAGGGTTTTTAGGGGGGTGGGGGGGAGGGTCGGCTCTTAGGTGCTCTGAAGAGATGCTCAGCCGGAGAAGCTGGAGAGGGAAGGCCATGATTTGTTCTAGCAATCTCTCTAAACACGCTTTTCAATGTGTCCCTGCTCCAAGCCTTGAGTGGCTTCTCCCTGCCTTTGGGGAAATATTCTGCAGGGCCCTGCAGTGACAAAGCCAACCTATACCCTTCCAAATAGGCCTCTCACTCCTACAGACCGGTGCTGAACCTTCCTGCCTTCCCACCACCCACCCACTCGTCCTACTCCCTAGTAGAGAATGTTTCTTTCTAATGAACTTCTTTGTACTTTTATTCTTTCTCTGAGCTGATTTTTCTTTCTCAGGAGCAGAGGTTGGTTTGGAGTTTTCTGAGTCCCCTGCAGTGGGCACTCAGGAAATGCTTTTAGCTTATTGATCTCTGAAACGTCCAGATTGCAGACAGAGCTGCAGAGGACTCATAGATCCGAGTGTTCAGTGTTATGGTTGGGCAAGTGGTGAGAATTGCAGGAGGCATGGACGAGGCTGGGGACGGTGACCCTGTGAGATGAGGCAGGTGCAATCAGCAGGGAGAGGAATCCTGGGAAGGAAGCAGGCATTGGATGGAGCCCCTCCAGGTGGTGGGCAGGGAGGCAGGAGCTGAGGGGAGGCAGTAGGGACCAGTGAGGAAAGGCACAGGTCATGCCTTCTCCATCTCCCCAGCATTTCTTACCACCTTCTTTATTCCTGAAATGGATCCCCTTCATACTTAACTCAGACATGCTCTTGCCCACAAGGAGTCCCTCCCTCCCTTCTGCGGTTGGCATTTGGTCCTCTCCCCTGCCCCGCCAGCTCCCTGCTCACAGCAGGTTGTGTGTCTGAGACATCCAATAAATTATAACCTCTGTGGAGAAAGGATCATCTTCTCAGGTTTCATCCCTACTGCACTCATCCCAGTGCCTCTGACATGAAAAAGCCTTCTCCCTCTAGATGTCTCTTTGTCTTTATTTTGGGACATCCTGGGTCTTTTATCCTTCAGTATTTCTTGAATGAGTCAATGATTTCAGGGATACAATGAGAGGAAAAACTCCCTTGTGTTTACTTGGCCACTGATATGATGTCATCAGCAGGGGCCTGAAGATTCCACGGGGGGGTTGGGTGGGGGTGCTAGTAAGAAAGGAGACTCTCCCGGGAGCATCAGGGTCATGCAATCCACCATCACGAAGTGAAGCTGCCCGGAGGCTCTGGACAGGGTTTCCTGCAGTTTCTGACCCTTCCTCCTGGAGAGCAGCATTGCATCACCTCAAACATCTTAGCAGTGGATGCAGAGGGCTCTCTGCCTGGGAGACTTGGACTCAGCTTTGACACTGACCTGCTACGTGATTTTGAGAACTTCTCTTTCCTCTCTGGATTTGTTTCTTCTCTATGATGCCACAGGGTCGGTATCTTTCAGCCTGTTCTAGGATCCTAGCATCCCACCCATCCACTTTGGGCTGTGGCCCTGCATCACAGAAAGTGGGGACCTATTCCTGTGAACTAGACCTCTCACAATGCCCTTGGAAGGCTAGAGTCCCAGAAATAACCGTGTGTGGTCACCAGAGTGAGATGACTCTGCTCAATCCCAGGTTGGCCATGATTGGCAGTGTGACCTCTGACAAGTTGTCTTAACCTCTGTTCCCATGCGATGGTGATCTTACCTGAATCCATCTCCCTGGGCTGCTGAAGGGAGATAATATTATAGAATGCACAGAATGTGCCTGTTACAGGAAGGTGGTGGTGACTGGTGTGGCTGCTTGGAGCTAGAGGACCCCTTCTGGCCTTGCTGAGCCCCTGTACTCACTGCCTGGTATGGAGGGTCCTCTTGATCTGAGGGGTTCCTGCTAGGAAGTGGAGCAGCTTCCAGAGTGGCCAAATTCCCATCCTATCTGTTGTAGTCCTTGGTACCCATCAGGATAACTGAGGAAGGCTTGCTGTTCATCCATAAAAAGGGATTTATTCACAGTGTAAAACTTATACAAGGGGGGACCCAAAAAAACCCAGATTCATCTTTATGGAGGGCGGACCCCTTGTAGGACAGGCTTCCCTCAATAGGTAGGAGTTCTAGGAACCCATCAGCGTCGGTGTACCAGCTAGCGTTGTTGTGAGAGCCTGTGTTTGGCTTCAGTGAATTTTTCTTTGTGGAGGTCCTTTCAACATGTTTGCCCATTTCTTGATGGGTGATTTAGGCAAACAAAAGTGCTGAGTTTTTTACCAAAAGTGGCTTGACTCCCTCCCCAGTCCCACCCTCCCTATTCACCCAATCTCACCCCAAGAGACTTTTTTGTTTGTTTGTTTCCCTGGATGAAAAAAGTCCTCAAAGGGAAAAGTTTTGCTGATGTGGAAGAGTGAAACAAAAACAGTAGAAGCACTAAAAGGCATCAAAATCGATGAGTTCAAAAACTGTTTTGAGCAGTGGAAAAAGCATCTCCATAGGTTTATTGCATCAAATGGAAAGTACTTTGAAGGTGACTGAAGTTTAAACAAGTAAGAATAAATGCACAACTTTTTTTTTGTTTTGGAAAGCAGGATTTATTGAGAGAACAGTAAAGTTCACAGTGAGAGGGGACCCGAGGGGGTTGCCCCACAATTTTTTATAAATAAATTCTGGTATTGCAGAAGCTTGTTAGTTTGATGAGGTCCCACTTGTCTATCTTATCTCTTATGGCCTGTGGGTTTCGAGTTTTGTTCAGGAAATGGATGCCAGTTCCAATTTCCATGAGGGTATGTCCTTCATTTTCTATGGTTCTTATGTTTTGAGGTTTAACTTTAGGTCTCTGATCCATTTGGAGTTAATTTTTGTGTATGGGGATAGATAGGGGTCCTGCTTCAATATTCTGCATGTTTATTTTCAACATAGCTCCCAAACCCATGTGGTAATTGGAAGTTGGAAAAATTAAAAGTTTGACTGCAAGCCACCGAAGTCCCCTGATCTCCCTACTCACTTTCCCTTCAAAAATTATGAGAAAAAAGGGTGCTGCTACTACACAATGACCCCCCCTTCAAATGCAATTCTCTTCAAAGGAGATCATTTCAAATGTCTGAAAGCATTTACAAATCCAGTTATAAAACATAATTCAACACTGAGGTTTGACTCGTTCTGTATAACTTTGACTTAGAGATGCTGATATCTCCTTCACTATTTACCTTGAAAAAAAAATGTATGAATACTTTCTGGCAGAACAGATACTATCTCATAACACCAGTTTCCTCTGAATTTAATATCTTTTATTTGCACTGGTTGGGGTCTAAGAGTATTTCCCCTAGATATAAATCACACATCACTAACCTCTGTAAACAGCTTCAGAACTTTTGGGTTTCCATCTTAGGACTCACCACCTCTGCAGGCCTCAACAATGATGACCTTGGGCTTGTCCATTAGACTACGGCAGTTGCGGTTGTTGAATATCTCGAAGGTGGTGTCATAAGGCAGCATATCCGAGTTCTCCTCCCTGTGCATCGTTCCGTAGATTCCATCCAGGATGCCATGAGACATGAGCACCAAGAACGTGCTGTCTGAGGTCTCATGCTCTGGTCTGGCTGCAAAAATTCCGCAGCTCTGTCTCCATTTCCTGGAAAAGTCCCATATGACTTCAATATGACAAACATTACCATTGATCTGACCTCCTAGATTTACCACGAACAACACAAGAACGGATGCATATCTGGGTCACAGTGCCTTCCTGTACTGGCTACTCAATGATGATAGCTGTTTTATTTTTGTTCCTTAACGGTTAATGGGTTCCTTCCTTCTCTTCCTGCTGGCATACATAAACTGTCTCCTTGATGTATTGTCTTTTGATGAATGCCACTCCCATTATTTCTTCTTTTCCATCTCTATCTTTTCTGTCCCAACAAGACTCATGTGCAATAAATGCATCAAACCACTTCTAAAACCAACCCCGCTGTACTTGGAATAAAACCCCACTTATGGCCTGACTGTTATCCACCTTCCTCTCTGCTCCCTTCTCCTTTAAACTTTAGTCACGTTCCTCTTCTCCCCGTTCCTCTCACATGCCTGTTTCATTTTCAGTTTAGCTTTTTCCCTCTCCTCAGAAGGTTCTATGCTCTCATTTGTCTGAGCCATGTCCCTCAGGCAGTCCTGTGTTATCTACACGCAGAGGCTTTTCCAGACCAAGCTATCAAACATGGCTCGCCACCCCTCAGTTCTCTCTCACATTTCTTTCATTTTTTTATCCTCCCTTACTTTTGAATGTCTTGCCACTCTTGTATAGAACACATGCACACACCCAGTCTTCGAATTGTAACCCAAATCCACGCCATCTGGGAAACTCCTGTCTCATAGACACACCTATCTGCAGTGCAAAGAAGAGCTCCTAGGACCAAGTTTAGGACTCAATATTTGTTTTATAAGTGCACTCCTGCTTAACTTTCAATGCTCTAGAATTTTCCGGAGACTCTTGGGGGGCTGAATCCTAATCGCCCCCAATGAATTGGTGCTCAATGAAAGCTGTAAAAACACACTCCAATCACGTTTTGTCCAGTTTTGTGTTATTGACTTCGGAGATTGAAAGGACATAATATAGAGTTCATATAGCCCAGGAAGAGTCATTTTTAACACAGTCTATTTGTTATAATTTTCTAGCAGTTCACTTTAATTTGCTCTCTAATCACTAGCCAAGGACAGAACCAATTTCTCAGAGGTAGCCATTGATACTCGTTTACAACTCCCTCCTCAGCATGTTTTATACTAATTAGCTTTTCTGTTTCAAGTATTTGCCTCCACCCCTAAGACCCAGGTTAGTCTAATTAACCCTTCAGTGGCCTTACTGACACAGACAGACCCCATCACCATGCAACAGTCATGTGACTAACCCACCCATCTGCCTGCAATCCACCACCTGATGTTTATACTTGCGCTTACCTGCTCTTTCATGATGACATGGAGTAGATCAGCTCCCAACCACCTCAATGTCCTGCCCCATCAAAGGAGAAGGTTTAAAAACATTTTATTCCAAGTGGCCAGTCACCATTGCCTTGCTGTTTTATGTTCTAGCCATGTGTTCTTTGAACCAGGCCATGTTTTGGCCAGAGCATGTTTTTGTAAGCCTTGACTCCCTTCCCTAATATGAAAAGGTAAATCTCCTCTCTCTCTGTCTCTCTCTCTCTCTCTCTCTCTCTCTCTCTTGCTCTGCTTATTTGCCATTGCTCTGCTAAGCTGTGGTCTGGCCATGTGCTCTTTGAGCTGTGGCTGCCATGTCTTCTTAGCTTTGGCCCCCTCCCCCACCTTGGGGAGGTGAATCTCCTCTCTCTTCTCTCTCTCTCTAATTTACTTTCTAAATAAACTATATTTTCCAATCTAATTTCTGTGCAATTCTTTGCATCTCTTGTGTGGCACCACGTAGCAGATATCCCCCATTGGGTCTGACCTAACATTCTAGAGGCCCCGTTGGAGGATTTTTAACCTAAGAGATCAATAGAGAATAAATTTGCCTATCTAATACCTTCATTTTGCTAACACACACACACACACACACACACACACGCAGCCTGGTGTCATTAAAGCTTTTTTGAGGTTTTAAAAAGCTGACTAGTTAGTAGATGCATGTGTGTTGAGTGCGTGAGTTAGGAGCAAGAGAGGTGCTCTCACCTTGGCTGTGACGTTTTCTTTTACATCCACAGTGTAGTCCAATCCCTCAAGTATCTGCTTCATCCCTTTGATGTCAAGGTCAGCCTCATCTTGGAGGATGATGGTCAAACTCTGTATTGCAAATAATGAGAGCTAGGCGAGTGCGATCTTTCTTCTCCTTTATTGGATAGATCTGGAGAAGATGAAAATGACAGACAAGCAATGAATGTGATTTATTGAGTCTCTTTTGAACTCCCATATGCCCACTGATGTTGTTTTATTAAGGCCTCACTAAGATGCCCCCTCTCTTAACCTCCACCAAAAAATACTACCGTCTTCTCTCTCAAGATGAAGCATCAGGACATATCTGGAAAAGTCACTCAAGGATCCTGAGCAAACTAGATGAAATCCTATCTACTCTCTGTACCCTTTTCCCTCCTAGGCAAATCTTTCTTGGCCTTCAAGCCACAGATTAAATTTCATAAAAACCAAGAGACTTTTGCCATTGACTCTACTAAAAATAAATACACCAAGTTCATTTGCCTGGGTAGCATTATTATTTTTTAACACATCAACTTATTTAATGTTTTGCAAGCTTTAATTGTATTTTAGCATTATGCTTCATGTATAGGTTTTTGACTAGAGCACAAAAAACTGCTACACAGCCATGTTGTCTTATAAATATTTTTGTTCTGTGGCTCTAGTTTAGTTTGTCATAAATTCTAAACAGATATGAGACTAAACAAATAAAAAAAGTTAGGGGTCTGCATTTTATCATGGGGCTGAAAGAGGATTAAAACCTGTGTAAATCCATATGATCTCTTACTTATGAAAAACATCTATATAAAAGTTCACCAGTATTCCCAGTGGCAATAAATTAGTGCTTTTAGAAATTGTGCATTTAGTCCAGGAGTGGTGGCACACACCTATAATATCACCACTTTGGGAAGCCAAGGCCAAAAGAATCATTTAAAGGCAGAAATTTGAGACCAGCCTGGGATAGCTGGGAATGGTGGTGCAGGTCTAGAGTCCTAGCTACTCAGGAGGATGAGGCAGGAGGATCTCTTGGACCTATAAGTTCAAAGTTGCAGTGAGCTGTGATTGGATCACTGCACCCCATCCTGGGCAATAAAGCAGGTCTTGTGTCTTAATGAGAATAAAGCATGTTTAAGGAAGCAATGTATCTCTCTTTTTCTCTCTTTCATGCATAGAGCACAGCACCTCTCCAGCTCTTTCTTTAAACAGTCTCAAGAATTCTTCATGAGGACAAAGCTTGAGGGTATCTGTGGTTTCGGCTGACTCAGCTGGTCCAACCACAATATTCGGAAGAGCTGCAGGATACATTATATGATGTAAGTTGTGACTTCTGCCTCTGTGACCCAAGTTATCACCTAAGACAATTGAAAAAGAAGAAAAGCCTGAGAAGAAGGCCTCTTCACGTGTGTGTGTGTGTGTGTATGTGGGTGGGAGAGGTTTAATAGTTGTATCTAGCCTCTATTATAAGGAGTTGAATTATTATGGGGAAAGAAGAAAGAAGTCCCTGGAAGAAAAAATAGATCCTCCCCAAAATGCAAAGATAGATTCTGATAATCTGGAGAAAATATCTCAATCGCTTTTGGTCAATTTTGGCCTTTCCATATTCAGGAAAAACAGTTTGATTTTTCCAATGGCTTTACTGTAGGACATTCATTTAACCATGAGGACTTTCTGTTGTGTTAGAACAAGAATATATTGAGTAAATATTTTCCAGAATACCATCTATCAGAAATATAATGTGAGTACCACGTGCCATATTGAATTTTTTAATATCACATTTAAAAAATGAAAGTAAATAGGTGTAGCGATGTGTTTTATTGAGCATAAGATCTTCAAAATATTATTATTTCAACTTGTGGTACTAGCCACGGTCAAGTTCGTAATAGCTACATATGGATAGTGGTTACCATACTCGATGGGACACCATTCTATGGTGGAGTGATAGGCCCATCCTAACTCACACAATGTACACAGAAAAAGACAGATACCAAATAATTAATGCAATCTTGAATTCCAGGTCATCCAGGTGCTATTTTCACATCAACCTTAACTTGAATTCTTAACCTTTCTGGAAAAAATGGTCCTTAGATATCCCTTGCCAAATTGTAAGAACAGCTATTTAATGGTGAAATGCTGTCTAGTAACAATAGTGCTACGTACAATTTCAGCGAGACATTTTAATTTTAATTTTATTTTTTTGGTCAGAAATACTGACATAACTCAGGACATGCTGCCTTCAGAGGACTGGACAACCAACATTAAGTTTTTCAATCTATGATTTGTAACATGAGGAAATAATACATCTCTTTTGAATGGGTTTGTTTTGGAATAATTTTAATTTATTTCATAGAGTAATGCAGTATTATCTGTCAGTTCTTGGCTTCATTTGCCTGAGATAGTGCAAGAGACTAGAAAACTTTTAAGCCATCCTTGGTGGAGGAGAAAGGAAAGGGATTTATAAACAGAAATTAGAGGAGAGGCTCACCAAGATATAGTACAACAAGATTTCTTTCCAAGAAAGGAGTGAATAGTCCTGTTATTTCTATTCAGTTACATGAGTCATGACAGATATTATCTGGTTTATTTTATTTCAGTGAAGAAAGTAGTATCATTCTGTGTAGAATTTTCACTTTTTATGTTTTGTGTTTTGTTTTCTGTTCTCATCATTTGTTTCCATTAGTTTTTTAATGCTGTTTTTTATTAAATGCCTTTTTAAAAATAAAAAGTATGATAAAAGACTTTACCAGAATGCCTTAGACCCTCCCCACCAAAAATTTCTTTCACAGACCTGACTGAAAGATAATAAATCCTGTTCAAAATGCTCTTTAATTTAGAGAGGGGAGTTGGGTATAAAAGAAAAAAATAAGTATTGAAGGAAAAATAAGAAATATAGTACTCATAGATGAACAGAAAGAAAAAAAAAAAGACTGCTATGTCAACCCAGGCAGACATAAGCTTCCCTTAATTATTAGAAAAAATCTTCTTGCTTTGATGGAATTGCTTCCTCTGAAGTGTCTTTGGAACATGCAACAGAGATCTGAGGCAGGGAGGGCAACAAAGCTCCCATCTTCACCGTGTGGAAGATCTGCAAGGTCACAACGGGCCCACAGTGATGCTCGGGCCATGTGTGGGGCCCGCAGGGTGACTGGAGGTGAAGCTAGCAGTCCTCACAGAATGCTCCCCAGCCAGGTGCCAGGGTCATGGCCATCTTGCTCAAAATAATATACAAGGGGGCACCTGTCAGAAAAATTCCACTTGAAATATTTACTTTTCTAAAACCATTCATCTTACTCTCTGAGAGTTTCACCATCACTGGAATATATTATATTCTTCCTGGAGAGTAAAATTTTTAAGGAAATTTGTGAAAAGCACTTGATTACAGACCTTAAACCTTCATGTCAGACACATATGTAAATGCCTAGGGACTTCCTGGACTTTCAGAAAAGAGTAAGCAGATAAATAAATACATAAAGGGCCTTGCCAGGAGTGCTGGAACTTACAGTAGGAAGCTTTTCAGGGGATTTTCATAAACTTCAACAAATGAGCCACCACATACTTGAAACAGGAAATGAGCTTTAATTTTTAAAAAAATGCCACTAAGTCTGAAAAACAAAACAACAACAACAAAAATAGGAACGAAGAAAAGAGTCAGGAGGCACACAATAAGCCCCCAACACAGAAATGGTGTCCTAACGCCAGAGATAAGAAAGTTTTCAGCAAATTATCGAGATGAGTAAAGAAATCAAATGTTGGGCACAAAAACACAGGACTTATGTGAACTCTCGTCTGAGTCTCTGACCTGAGGAAAGCCCCAGCACCTCTGCAAGGTGACAGTCATCTTCACAAATATGGTCGATGCAGACTTGACATGCCTTGGGTCCTTTCCGAATGACACAGTCAATCAGAGCCCGGGCCTTATCCATAACGGTTGGATTTTCATCTCTTACTCTCTCCATCTCTCCTTGGTTCAACACACTTTTCTCTAGTAATTCATCCAGCAAGCCTTTGATCGTAGTTTCATTCACTGAACGGATAAACAGCTTCCTCTTTTCCTTCAGGACCTCGTCTGTTGGGGCACAAGAATTTCTCAAACCATAAAAACAACCTCATTTGCCTCCCATGTCACCAACAGGAAAAGGCCTCCTCTAGAGTTAATCAGTTAAATATCCCTCGCCACACAGTTGGGTGGGCAATTCTTTCTCATATTTGCTCACTGTCCTCCAGTTTTCCCTCAGTTTTACCCAGGTGTCCACACAGAGCAGGCTGAGGACTGAGATCTGCTGCCTCCATCTGAGTGGCTGGAAAGCAGAGATCATCTTTTTGTATCCTCTGTTTATTCAACTCTGAATAATAAATGAATGAAGCAAGGATGGCCCATTTCCTTGAAGGACAATGGCTGCTGGTTCTCATGCTTTGCCAATTCTACACCACGCCCTGTAGACATTTGTCATGCAAGCCTTTAGTTAAAATTGCCAAAGAACAACAGGATGTCAGTAAAGCCCTACTTCTTTTCAGGCCTTATCTTACCTTTCTGCAGACCCAAGAATCTTCCGGGTCCCTCCCCTGCTCTTTCTGCTTCTTCCCCCTCAGTTTAGGTCACACACACTTCCATGGAACCTAATTATGGCATCCAGAAGAGACAGCCCCCTTCAAAACAATTTCTTTGCAGAGACTTATACTTTTAACAGTTAGAAACTCACCGGCCATGGCTCTTCTCTCCCGCCCTTATTGTGTGGAATGAAACTGAAAGCATGTCCCTCCTCCCTTTTAAGCAGGACGTAGTTACATACAGACGCCTGACTCATTTCTTTTCCGGATACATAATGAGATGGTTGTATTGTAGGTCGCATCAGAGGATGTATCCTTGGGAAATTTTCTTCACTGACACTTGGAACAGAACAGGGTAAAAGTGGAATAGGGCTTGGAGAATAAGATAGGAAAGAGAAAGTGTGTATAGAATTTCAGTCACACAATGACAAGTTTCCTTTCATTAGTAAGTGCGATCTAAAAAAGCAACATATTATTTGGAGAAGCTGAGTCATAATTCCTCCTGCCTTTCCTCACAGCCATGTGAAGAGTTCCAGAAACTGTATGTCTCTGTGAGGTAGAATTACATTAAGATATCAAAACTTTTCTTTTTCTCTTTTTACCCAAGTTAAATATTTTCTTATCTAACGTTGTTTCTTTCAGTTGGACATTGCATCATAGAGACCAAAAGCTCAAGCTCTGGACTCAGAATGTGGCATCTAACATTTTGACCTTTCCTTCTTGGGCAAGATATTGAACTTTCTTATGCACTGGTTCCTCTGGCTGTAAATAATTTTACCTATGCGGCGTTGGGCATTACATGGGTGAAAATGTGAAAGATACATAGAACATGGCTGGGCACATGGTAAGCAGATAATATGTGATTTTCTTATCTTAATATAAATATTATACACTAGGTAAATGATCACGTTAATTATTTGCAGATTATCTTTTGTGAGAATCCGTGTACATTTTATCTAGTCATTTATTTAGCAAATATACATGGATGACGTACTCCACGCCAGACACATTATAGTTGCTAGGGGTTCAGGAGAGACAGACCATGGTCCCTTCTCCCATGGCCTCACATTTAAGAGAGGAAGGCAAACGTGAAGCCCATAGGTTACTGATATATTCAGAATGTTGTAATCTGGTAGGTGTGAAGAAGAAAAAGAAAAATTAATTTAAAAAACAGGTGACAAAATATTGGAGGATTAATTAAAACTGCAGACAGAGGAGCCAGGGAAGGCCCAAAAAGGTCACTGTCATTCGTCAGCACTTGTTCATTGGATTGTCCCAAAAGTAAACTCAACGTGGCCAATCTAGTTTATGAATGTATTTTATGGACGATGAACTAATAACAAAAATGTAGATAGTACTACACACTTACCAATTTCTTTACCAAACTACTCTTGGGATTATTGCTTTGCTACATTAAGAGAATATGTACCCAGAGTTGCAAAAAAACATACAGATTGTATGTATGTGTTTGTGTGTGTGCACAGGCATGCACAGTCATGCATGTGTGTTCATAAGCATCACATATCTAAATTACATGTTGACAGCTGGATTGCTATTGTTTTAAAAGACCATGGAATTCACAATAAACCCACCCTTGGACATGTTCACCACCCGTTTTACTTCCTATGCGCTATGTTGTGTTAAATGTATTTTACTTAGAGTATAATCGACTGTGTTAGGATGACAATGTACACATTTTAATCTTCAGTGTTTCTCATAGCGTTTGCTATCTTTACTTTCCTGTTTACCCAATTTGTTTGCAGCACAATCTTGTGTCCCTCACCAAAGTGGAGACATGTGTCCTGGAAGAGGCAGAAATTGCATGTGCGTTGCTTTTCTTCCATTTATTTATTTATTTTTCAAAAGTACCTTAAAGGTTCCACACAAGGGTTTCACCTCCAGCCAAGGCCACACACCACTGTGTTGAGGCATGCCAAAGTGGTATGCAATGCAGAGAGTGGCGCCTAGATCACATGGCTCAGGATGTAGAGTCAACACATCAGTTCCTCTGTCCTGAGAAACTCAGCCAAAAGCCACTAGATAACAAAATGAAGATGTCAAACCTTCAGAGAACCCAAATGTCCCATATGGTTGCAAAAGTACACAAAAGATGTCACATATATACACACAGAGACACATACACACAGAGAAATACTCTTCAATAATAAAAAGATATCAGAATGGATGTAAACACTATGCTTTTACTGTGAGTGAAATATAATCCATATGCATACTCTTTGATCCCAATTATATGGCGCTCTAGAAAAGGAAAAATGTATGTATTGTGATAGAAATCAGATCACTAATTGTCTGAGAAGGAGGTAAAAATAATTTCAGAGTAAAGGGCATGAAAGAATTTTCTGGGGTGATTCAAACATCCTGCCTCTTGATTGAAATGGTATATACAGATCATACATGGATCATGAATGATCAAATTGTATTTTTAAAAGGGATACATTTTATTTGATGCAAATTTTAATACCATGACATTAAATGTCAATGGTTGCAATAAACTGCATTAAATAAGATTTTATTTTCTTAATTTCAGGACACACTGAAGCATCTACAAATTAGTCGAAACTCAAAGGGTTTCTGGCGTGGGCGCTCACTTGGCAAGCACAAGTTGCAGAACTGGGTGAGAAAACCAGTCCACCTCCTCACTCACTACTTGCTCTGTGCCATGTGCAGCTCTTCAACCTGGCACTACGCTGGGAAACTCAGAGTGTGCAAGCAGAGGATGAGAAAATGCACCTCCTCTTGTGGAATTGAAGATAATGTGGAGGAGACAAAGTGTAAGCATGAAAATAATTACAAGGACAATAAAAAAGAACAGAGATTGAAAATGCTGTGAGAGATCAGCTACACATGGCTTGGAGCACGACTAGAAGCTGGCTCCATGCTGGCAGGATGCATTCTGCAGCCACGGGGCAGATGGTTTCTGGACTGATTACAGGAGAAGACAGAATGTAAATTATTGAGACATTTTTGTGTTCTAGGTACAGAGATAGATCCTTTGACCCACTCTACAATGTTGAAAATTATTATTGTTGGCCAGATTCAGTGGCTCAGCCTGTGATCCCAGCACTTTGGGAGGCCGAGGCGAGTGGATTTCCTGAGCCTAAAGGTTAGAGACCATCCCAAGCAACTTGGTGAGACCTCATCTCTACAATAAATAAATAAAAAAAATTAGCTGGGCGTGGTAGTATGCACCTGTAGTTATGGCTACATGGAAGGCTTAGGAGGAAGGATTGTCAGAAGCCAGCAGGTCAAGGCTGGGGTGACCGTCAGTGTGCCACCACTGTACTCCAGTCTGGGCGACAGAGTAAGACTCCATCTCAAAAAAAAAGAAAATTATTATTGTTAATCTCATTTTAAAAGTCAGTAAATTGAGCTTGCAAACAATAATCTCTTTCTCAATAGCAGAGTCTGTGAGTGCAAAGTATACTTTGCTTAACTCTGAAATCCATTTTTTTTAATGTATAGAGAGAGTAGGGATGTGAGACCAGTGCAATCCAATGAAAGTGAGTAATGTGAAAAAAATGCAGAGGCCAGAGTCATAGGAGAGAGGGAAAGATATTTTCAAAGGATAAACTGGATTTAGAAAATAAAGATTTACGGTCGTCAGCCTCAGTGAGAAGCTTAAATGGATATAGCAGGCAACTGGAAGCCAATGTAGCTTCCTGAGTAAGAGTGATATCAACTTGCCTCCAAAGTAGCTATTTTATGTTAAGTGTTTTACAAGACCAAGACCTTGGAATAAGTACTTCATCTGTGTTGGTTCTACTAGCCAAATCTTTTAAAGAATAATGATATTTAGACTAACCCCAGTTTATTGAATCAGAATCTCATCCTGAGCCTCTGGGAGTGAGATTTAGCATTATGAATACATAAAAATATTTCTAGATGTTTTGGGCATATATCCTTTATTGAATGTCACTGCTGAACTTCTGAATATCTTAATCTTGTAACATAAAATAGCTAAGAGCTCTTTGAGACTCACTGTACCACACCATTCAGAATTTACTAGAACATGTTCTTTGAGGCATTGATGGTCCCATATGATCCAGGAGCTGGATCTTGTGTGGCCAGGGTGTTGGGACCAGGAAAAGGGGAGAGAGTACCTGAGATTTGGGGCTCATGGCAGAAGAGTAGGAGAAGAACTGTGGTGGAGCTGGCAGCCAGGAGAGCTGTGGTTCCACTGTATCAGATTTATCTACCAACAGTATAGGAAATACTGACCCATGGAACCTCCTCAAGGTCAAAAGGCTGATCTTGGAATCAGATTGAAGCAAGTCCATGAGCAGGGATAGAGATTATCATAATGTGGCATGTTGTCCGTCAGCAGAAGCAGAAGCAATTCTTCTCCAAATTCAGCCCATGGGTCTTCTACTGATGATATAAAGTATACAACTGATGAAGTTCTATAAACATATTAGAAAGCAAGCCACTGTGAGGATATACCAGCACATTCAAGAAACTACAGATTTAGGTTCTTCATGATATTCAGATGTTGAACCATCAAATACATTGTATAAAATGCCAGTGTAAGAGAGGTTTGAATAAAGAAAGCAAAAAGCAATTGTTTTATTATAAGAAACAATCAGAGCCATTTAATTAAAATGGAGCAAGTATAAAAAATCAATCATGATTAATAATGAACAGATTGAAAGGCCGATACGCAAAGTTTGGTAAAGTGTAAGTCATCTGGAAGATATATCCAACTACAGTGAACCCTTGAATAACGTGACAGCAACAACTATAAGTACCAACTCTCAGTGAAGCGGAAAATCTGTGTATAAATTTATTCTTTCAAAACTCTATTTAGCCTACTGCTGACTGAAAGTCTTACGGATAACAGAATCAGTTGATTTACACATTATTTTGTATGTTGTATGTATTTAAACTGTATTCTTACAATAAAGTAAGCTAAGTGGACACTGAACACTAGTCACATTGGCACAAAAGTAGGATCTGCAGTCACTGGGCACGCTAGGGGTAGGAGGGAGGGAGAAGAAAAGGGGTCATGTGATAACACAATGGGTGACTGGTCCATTACCAGGAAAAGTGAGGACCAGCTACAAGCCCAAACTTCACCTGCACGCAGCCTACTTATGTGGTGAATTCTCACTTGTACCCCACAAATCTAAAGTAAATAAATATATAATTTTAAAAAGAAAATAGTCAGGAAGAGAAAATATATTTACTGCTTGTTAATTGGAAGTGGATCATCATAAAGGTCTTTTTATAGTCATCATCTCCACATTGGGTAGGCTGGAAAGAGGTGGGAGGGAAGGAGTTGGTCTTGCTGTCTCAGGGATAGCAGTGGTATAAGAGGTAGAGGATGTGGAAGGGAAGTTAGAAAAACAAGCCACTTGGTACAACTTTACAGAAATGTATTGTAATTTCTGTCTGACTTCTGCTTTTTCACTTCCCAAAAATTGTTTCTGACACCAATTCTTCCTCCGTTTGTTTTAATTTATGTGCCTGTATCATAGAATTACAGAAGTGTCCAAAACAGGTCAAATGCAGTCTTGAATAACCACAACCCTTCTGCCAGACTCTTTAATGTCAATTAGTTCTCTTTCACTGCTCCTTCTATGTCTTTTTCTTCATCATCTAGAACTGGCTCAAAAGCACTCATCTCTATCAAGTCATCTTCTGTTAATGCCTCTTGTGTAATACCTATTAGCTCTTGAGTTTCTTTAATATTCACTTTTTGTTTCGTCCTCCACATTTTTGCCTTGCCCACAATCTTTTTCTTAATTTCCTTGATTGGCTCTGTTCCTTGATTGGCTCTGTTAGAAACACTTTTCTCCAGCAGAAATTTATCGTTATTGTTTCAGACTTCATGGTTTCTTTTTTAAGAAGCAGGGTCTGACTATGCTGTTTAAGTTGGCCTCTAGCTCTTGGGCTCAATTTGCCCACCTCAGAATTTTGAGCAACAGGACTCCAGATACATGACACTGTACCCTGCATTATGGCTTTTTCTGTAACTACAGCAGTATAATTCTTCCAGACTTTCATAATGTTCTTTCTAGAAGGGTTCATTTTTATAGCATTGACAATTCTTTCCATAGAGTATCAAGAGCTGTAAGCTGAAAGGTAACTATTAATATAACATGATTTAGAGGCTGAATTAGAGATGTTGTATTATGGGTAAGTAGACCACTTCTATGCCTTTGATGTTGAACTCATGGGGTTCTGGGTAGTGATGGGCATTGCCCAATATCAACAGAACTTTAAAAGGTAGTTCATTACTGGCAATATACGTCCTGATTTCAGGGATGAATCAACAGAGCCAACAGAGAAATAAGTTCTCATTTTCCAGGCCTTCTTCTTGTACAACTCATAGAAAGGCAACTGAGATTTATCATTTTCCTTCAAGAATTGTGAATGATCAGCTTTATAGAAAAGGGCAGTCCTGATCATAAACCTGATTGCATTTGCATAAAATTGTAGAGTTATCCTATTCCTTCCTGTTTCATATTTTTACTAATAAATGTTCCTTATTAACACATGTTTTCTTCCCCTCTCATCAATAAATCAAGAAGATGAAAATCCTATAAACTCAATTCCATAAAACAAAAACAGAGAAAACTGAAGACAACTCAAATGAATAGAAAGATATTCTGTGTTCATGAATCAAGGGAATAAATATTAAAATGTTAACAATATACAAAGCAATCAATATGTTCAATGCAGTGCCTATCAAAATTCCAATGGTATTTTGTAATAAAAATAGAAAAAACAATCCTGAAATTAATATGAAATCACACACACAGAGAAAAATACTTGATTAGCCAAAGCAATTTAAAGTAAAGAGTACAAAGTCAGATGCATCACAGTACTTGATTTCAAAGATACTACACAACTATACTAATCAAAACAGCATGGCACTAGCATATGAACAGACACATAACCCACGGAACAGGACAGAAAGCCCAGAAATAAGCTTGATTATTTAGAGTCAATTGACTTTTGACAAAGGTACTAAGAACACACAATGAGGATAGTTTATTCAATAAATGGTGTTGAGAAAATTGGATATTCCCATGCAGATAAATTAAATTAAACAATTATCTCTCACCATGCACACAAAATCAACTCAAAAGGGATTAAAGATATAAACACAGTAATTGAAACAAAGAAACTACTAGAAGAAAACATGAAGAGAAAGTTCTATGACATTGATCTACACAAAGACTTTTGAATATGACACCAAAGGTGCGGGCAACAAAAATGAAAAGAGCAAATAGCATTACATCAAACTAAAAAGCTGTTGCACAGCAAAGGAAACAATCAACAAAGAGAAGAGATAACTAATGGAATGAGAGAAAATATTTGTAAACCATCTGTTTAATAATGGGTGAATGTCCAAAACATAGAAGAAACTCAAAACAATTCAACAGGAAGAAAACGAAGAATGAGAATAGACTTTTTAAAAAAAAATAGACATACTAATGAACAACAAGTATATAAAAAGTGTTCAACATCTCTAGTCATTAGGGAAATTAAGACCGCAATGAGACATCACCTCATACCTGTTAAAATGGCTATTACAAAAACAGGAGATAAATATAGAAGAGGATATGGAAAAAAAGGAAACTTTGCTCACTCATGGTGAGTCTGTAAATTGTTTTTGTAAAGCAATATGAAGATTTCTCAAAAGTTAAATATAGATCTAACATGTGCTTCAGCAATCCTACTACTGTGTGTTTGTGTGTGTGTATGCATATATATATGCACATATATATATATGTCAATATACATGCTGAAGAGATATCAGTGCCTTCATTTCCGTTGCAGCATTAGTCACAATAGCTAAGATTTGAAGTAAACCTAAGTGTCTTTGAATGAATGAATGGGTAATGAAAATGTGATTCATATACACAAAGCAATATTCTTCTGCTTTAAAGTAGGAATTCTGTCACATGTGACAATATGGATGATCCTGGAGGACATTATATTAAGTGTAATAAGCCAAACTAGGCACCAAAATGCAAATAACATATCATCCTACATGTATGTAGATTCTAAAAATGTTGAACTCATAAAAGCAGAGGATAGAATGATAATTACCAACATCCAGGAGTGGATGGACAGGCAAATAATGATTTTAGGAAGATATTGGTCAAGAGAAACAAAATTTTGATCAGACAGGAAGAATGTGTTCAAGAGATCTATCATACAACATGGCGACTACAGTTAATAACAGCGTATTTTAGAAAATTATTTTTTAATAAGTAAGTTTTCAGTGTTCTGATCACAAAAAAAGTGATAAGCCTATGGTACAATGCATATGTCAATTAGCTCAATTTAAGCATTCTATAAGATATACATATTTCAAAATATTATATTGTACATGATAAAGATATACAATGTCCCTCTTTCAATTAAATACATAAATTGTAGCAAAAAATTAACTAAAACAATTTGGCCTGGGATCCTTTTTTCATAATCTATGTACTTTCATAGCATTCATCATAAGCTTTAAATAATCAAGTTACTCTCAAGTTTAAATATTCTGATCCAGATCTGGATCAGAATATTAAGACCCACACATGTGACAATGAGACATCTCTTCTCCATACCCTACACACTCATTAAACTCAGCTGTTATAGCTGAACTGCTTATATGTCATTTTCCTTGTTCATTCCCTCCTCGTACTAGTAAATATTATCAAACTTCCAAGCACAGGAACGCAGCAAACCTTCGTGATATTAAACCTTTTCTGCCCTCTTGAAACCTTGTTTTCCATCCAAAATAGAAATGCTTTGATGTTATTTGCTAACTAGTTACATTATCTGACCATTTCTCTCACTTGTATTTGCTCATTATTTCTCTTCAGGCCAAAATCCTTTCTTTCTTAACTACACTAATACCCTACAAATCTATTCTTGTCCCCTTCTGATCTATGCTGCAAAAGGAAGCAGAGTGGGAGTTCTAGTATTTAGATATAATCATGAAACTTCTCAGCTTAAAATCTAATCTATGACTTCTTCAGTCTCCTCTTCCGATCCTGTCTCCACCTTTCTCATTACATTTTAAATATTCTGCCCTTCTTTCAGTTTCTAGAAAGCCCCCTCTGAGGGATCTCTGTACTTCCAGTCCCCCACCTTCTCATTCCTTCCTGTTCTCCCAGTACTCTCTGGTGATCCTCTAAGTCTTGGATTGGGTAGTTCTTTCTTCAGGAAATCATCTCTGATTCTCTCAGGCTAGAAAATGTCAGAGGTATGTGCTTCTAGGGCACCTTGCTTCTACCTAACTTAGCATTATTTTTCTATGTAATTGTGATGCCCAGATTATTTATTGGTGTTCATCATTAGATTTCATGTTCGGTGAGGCCAGTGCATTACAATAGGTCTGCACTACTTCTGGAATTCAGGGATGGTTTGTGGTGATCTACTGAGTCATTAGTCAAATAAATGTGGGAACAAATGAGTAAAATTTAGTTGTGGTGCAACTCTTGAAGAATACTTAATAGCAAATTAAATTTGATTTATTTTACTGGCAATAAGCACATGTTGGAAGTTTTCAAGCAGAGGGAAGGTGTGTTCATTCTCCCATTCATTCAGAAACATGTAACAAGCATTAGTTTGTGAAATATACTCTGCCAGTGTTGGGTGTACCATTTTGGAAAGGTATCTCTAAACATCAAGGCTTACAGTCAAGTGAAAAGATAGACATGCAAATAAGCTAAACAACAACAGTCTACACTAATTTAAGTCATGAGCATATGTACAAGGAAAGCAAAAGGAAATCATGCCTCAGGTGGAGATGGCTGCCCAGAGTAGGGAGGACTTGGATCTGAGACCTGAAAGACTAGTAGGAATCTGCCCCTTGAAAAAGCTGAGGTTGGTGTGCTGACAGAGAGCAGTGTGGGAGGAATCACAAAGGCTTGAGGGTATCTGATGTAATTAGGGAACAGGGAGAGCTGAGCTATCGAAAGAATATACTATAAGCAAAAGTGTGCAAGTTCTGCTACCAAGTTAAGGAAGGTCAGTTGGAAGTCCAAATGTCACCTGTATGCAGACTGCCTATGTAGTTCATCTTCCCTTGTATCCCATATCTCTATAATAAAATTAAACAATGGTGTGTGCAGCTTAAACTAAAGTGGGAGTGATTAGAGACAGGACAGCAGTTTAAAGATTTTTGCGGGAAGTTGGAGAAATGTCAGAGTCTTTAGTTTGAAAGGCATACTATCCTGTGATCACTCTTCTCAAGAGATATTTCGCCTAAGCAAATTATGTAGCTCATCTCTAAGTATCTTCTTCAAATATAAAATGACAATAAGGGCACATATTTAAGTCGTTGTTTTAAATATTCAATATGAAGAATGCATGAAATAGCTGTCATATGGTACGTGCTAATTTTAAAAAATCAGTTGTTATGGATTGTTTATTGCTGCTATAATAATTAATAAATTGGAGGTGCAGTGGCAATAAAAATGGAAGGAATAATGTAGGGGACAAAACTCATCAAGGTCACAGTTTTGGTTGTAGGCATATGGTTATGATGCTCTAACATGTAATAGGCTGCTATTTCCCAGGAGTTTTGGTTGATAATAACCAGCTACGCTCAAATTTTCATAGTTATGAGCCACTTTACTTGTTTCAATTGCTCACACCTCTCATTTAACGATCTTCAGTTTCTGATCCAATAACTAGTCATATCAGTCAATCTGGCCAAAGAGGTAGCCATGCATCCACAAAAAAGACATGAAAATAAAATGATCATCCCCTGAGTTTTAGGGGTTTAAGTTACATGTGATGAGTCATAAACTCTGGAAAGAATTATACAAATAGGTAAAAAAGCACAATAGCAAGGAACTACTAGTGAGATAAATACGTTAAGATTTGCTTCATTTTTTTTTTTTATCTCCAGTCCTTTCTTTTCTTTTTTATTATAAAGATGTGGGGTACAGTTCAGGGTTAGGTATACAAATGTTGATTATGCAGGTACCCTTGTTGATGAGGTACGCCCCTCTCTCCCCTAGCAGTTTCCCTCAATCCCAACCTCCCCTCCCCTGACAGTTTC
>CAUYQG010077450.1:0-68264 GCA_963574415.1 Tarsius wallacei | reverse complement strand
CAAAACAAAGGCAAAAAAAAAAACACTAAAAAAATCACATCCTAAATGAAATCAAAAATCAAAAAAAAAAATATGAAAATAAAACCTAAGGCAATCTACAGATTCAATGCAATACCCATCAAATTACCAGCAACATTCTTCTCAGACCTAGAAAAAACAACACAGGAATTCATATGTACCACATTTTTTTAATCCAGTCCTCTTTTGATGGACAGCATGTTTGCTTCCAGGTTCTTTCTGTTGTGAACAATGCTGCTATAAACATACGTGTGCAGGTATCTTTTTTATAGAGTGATTTGTGTTCTTCAGGGTATATTCCCAGTAGGGGGATTGCGGGGTGTAAACTAGTGCAACCTCTGTGGAAAGCAGTGTGGCGATTCCTAAAAGCTCTAAACACCAACCTCCCAGGTGCCTCACTTTCACACTTCTTGTATAGCCTTTTGTTTTCTATGCATTTTAGCACAATTGTAATCAACTCTACATAGTACTTTATATCTTGGTCTTTTTACTTAGTAGTATAACTTAACCTAGTTTTTTGTTAGGAGAAATCTTTATTCTAATGGCTGGATCGCTCTACAATTCACCTAATCATACTCACATTTTTGAGCATTTAGATTTCTCTTTTATAAGTACAATTTTTATCATTCTTTTCTATATTTCTCAGCCAACTTTTTAATTTTTTCATTTAACAGCCTATCATGGACATAATACTTAACTATTTGTACTTTAAATATATAAATTAATTAGAAAAAGTTACTTAAGAAAGCCTTAAGTGGCAATCAAGAGTGATTATTTAAAAAATCATGCACTTTTTTGTGGGCAATAATTTTTGGGGTGTTTTTTCTCCGAACTCTAGACTACACCACATTAGTTCCTACTTGTGCTGGGTAGGAAAGAGCATCTGACTCAATTACAGAAGAGTCCCACCCTCGTGGCTAATCTAAACCTAATTATGTCCCAAAGGTCATACCTCCATATTGGGAATTAGAACTTCATATGAATTTTAGGAGCACACAAACATACATACTTCACTGTGCAATCTTGGGCAAATTACACTTTTAGAATGTCCATGTTGTCATTTGTAATGTATGACTTCTAAAGCTTCCATCACATGATGCTCTAAGGATTAAAACAGCACATAACACCTTCTGAAGTGTGTGCTCCAAATGAGTTCAAGTTAATGTTACATTCTTCCTCCTTTAATCCATCTTCTTCATTCTGGCTATTTGGGAGAACACTGGAGTTTAAGTTGGCTTGAGGAGTTGGATTTCTCATTCCTTTTTCTCACATTCTTATAGATATAGGCTCTTAATCAAGGCTGTCTTAAGTCTTCTTGAAACCTCTAAAAATAGTCATTACTTATTTTCTATCTGTTTACTTGAAGACAGTGTGTGAATATAATTTTGGTTCAAAGGAATATTTTCTGTCTTTCTTTAGCTGACTATGACATTGCTGGAGTATCTCAAGTCAGGCAGAGAATGAATTTTGAATTATAGCTCATGAATCTGCCACTTTGAAAGAAGCCAGGTTTATTCCTTCCTTTGTACATTGAGTAGAGTTTATTCTTCCTAATCTTGGAACTTGTTCTTCACATATTTTACTTATCAAGGGATTGAGACTTTTGATACAACTAGAACAGAATTACTCAAGATATTTTCTCCTAATTCCATAGCAATGTAATGAAAGTCACATTTTTAGGAAGATGTTATGAAGTGAATGTTTGTGTACTCCTAAAATTCATATGAAGTTCTAATTCCCAATATGGAGGTATGACATTTGGAACATAATTAGGTTTAGACTAGGCCACGAGGGTGGGACTCTTCTGATGAGATTAAAGCCCTTATAAAAAGAGAAAGACAGAGATCTCTTCATGAGCATGCATGCTGGAAAACCCGTATGCACACAGTGAGAAGGCGGCTGTCTAAAAGCCAAGCAAAGAGCCCTTACCAGGAACCAGATCTGCTAGTGCTTGGTCTTAGACTTCCCAGTTTCCAGAACTGTGGGAAATAAATGGCTTTTGTTTAAGCCACCCAGTCATGGTATTTTGCTATGGCAGTCTGAACTAAGATGAGAGTAGAATGAGATTCAAAAATGTACCCAAGCACAATGCCTTTTATTCTGAGTGATACTTGTGTCTTCCTTATTGGATACATAAATTTATAACTGAAATAAGATGGAAATCACTGTTTTGAAAAAACTTCTTTCTGTTTTAGAACCCAAAGTTAAAGAGAGACAGAATTATCTGCAGCAAATGTGTCCTCTACTGTAGAGCATGTGATTTACTGTGATGAATCATGTCATCATGTCCATAGTTTTCCCATGAGCAGAATTAGAAAGCACCATGGGGGGGTAAAAAACAAAACAAAACAGAATTTATTTATAAAAAATTGTGTATTTATTCTTACATGTTTAAACTTCACTCACCTTCAAAGTAGTCTCCGTTTGATGCAATGCACCTACCGAGATGTTTTTTCCACTGCTCAAAACGGTCTTTGAGTTAATCAATTTTGGTGTCTTTTAGTGCTTCTGCCATTTTTTATTTCACCTCTTCCACATCAACAAAACATTTTCCTTTGAAGACTTTTTTCTTTTTTTTTTTTCTTTTGAGTTGGAATCTCACTCTGTCACCCAGGCTGGAGTGCAGTGGCCGCTCCCAGCCACCGCAGCCTCGACCTGCTGGGCTCCGGGATCCTTCCGCCTCAAAGTAGCTGGAACTACAGGCACGCGCTACCACACGCGGCTAATTTTTTTACTTATTGTAGAGATGAGGTCTCACCAAGTTGCCCAGGCGGGTCTCGAACCCGCGCACTCAGGCAATCCACTCACCTCAGCCTCCCAAGGCACGGGATTACAGGCTGAGCCACCGAGCCCGGCTTGAGGACTTTTTTCACCGGGGAAACAAAAAAAGTCACTTGGGTGAGATCAGGTGAAAAGGGAGTGTGGGGCATGGGAGTCATGCTGGTTTGGGTCAAAAACTGCTGAACACTCAGTGTGGTGTGGGCAAGTGCGCCTGTAAATCACCCAGCATGCAATAGAAAAATACATTGAAAGAATCTCCAAAAAAAAAAAAAAAAAAAATTCACTGAAGCTAGACACAGCCTCTAACAACAATGCTAGCTGGTACACTGATGCCGATTGGTTTCTAGAACACTTACACAGCAGGAGAAGTCTGTACTACAGAGGGTTCATCCTCCAAAAGATAATTCCATTTTTTTTTTGGTTCCCCCTCGTATAGCCACAAAAAAGCCATGTCTCTCAGGCTGTTTTGGAAAAGTAGAGATGACAGATTTATTTTTTAAAAAAGAAAAGGATGTTTCACGATAGCTATTGTATACCAGGTACACAATATAGTTTCTTGTTTTAGTTTATCGGTATCATGATAGGAAAGTAATGGGTTCTATTGAGTTACCCAGATTAAATGTGTGCAGGGTACAGGAAGAGAAAAAAAACCTGGATTGTGCTTCAGAGTTAGGCTGCCTTCCTTCAAGTCATCTCTTACCTTCAACCACCTGCTTGATTATGTGTAAACTATTTAAATTCTCCAAGCTTTATTTCCTTATCTGTGAAATGGAGATAATGATAATATCCTCTGCATACTGTTTTCGTGAAGATAAAATTACTTCGGTGGGGTGCCACAAAGTAAGGGTTCTTGTAGTTGAAAGTTATTATAATTATTAATAAATTCCAGCATCTCAGAATGTACTAAAACATAATTTGAATGAGATTAAGGGTGGCTTGTAGTTTGATAGCTCAACAAATTCAAAAGGATGACTTGATTATTAAAAAGTTTGTTCCAAGATATTCATCCTACCCAGGTTATAGGGAGGGATACAATACATAATTTAGGTACTGCATATGAAAACAGAAGAAATAAACACTAAAATAAATTTATTCTTGTATTTAGAGAATTATGCTTGTATTTAGAGAATTTAGAGGTTTCAATAATCTTTAATGTCTGCTTCTTTTGCAGTGCAAATTTTAGAAGAAGAATACTTGAAGCTACTAAGTGCATTCATGAAAATTGTTGTTTATTGGTCCCATTTTTTTCTTCAGTTGGAAAGGACTGCATAGAACTAAGTGGGTAAAGAAATAAATAACTAAAATAAAGGTAAGAAGAAAGTGGTTAAAAAAAAAAAAAGGAAAGGAAGAAAGACCTACCACACAAGCTAAGTAGTTCATAATTTTACTGAGGTTAGCCATGCGAACAATAAATGTTTTCATTGATATCTCTCTATGGTTTCTTAAAAAAATTTTCAAATTGTCACATAGATTGCTTGGAAAAACTAAGAATAAAGCATTTTAAAATTAGCATGCAATGATGCAAAAATTATTCTTAATCTAGGACCTCCTCCTGTTTTCTGCAGCCGCGACCTGCTGGGCTCCAGCGATCCTTCCGCCTCAGCCTTCCAAGTAGCTGGAACTACAGGCGCGCGTTACCACACCCGGCTGGTTTTGTGATTTATTGTAGAGATGAGGTCTTGCCAAGTTGCCCAGGTGGGTCTCGAACCCGCGGGCTCAGGCAATCCACTCACCTCAGCCTCCCCAAGTGAGGGATTACAGGCTGAGCCACCCAGCCCAGCTAACTCTTTCTTATAACGCCATCTCTCTGGTTCTGATGCTTATGCTTCTTTCCCATTTAAAGATCCATGTGGTTGTATTGGGATCACCAAGATTATCCAGGATAATCTCCTTGTTTTAAAGTCACCTGACTGACAGCCTTAATTTTTCCAGCAAATTTAATTGCCCATTGCTTTATAACAACATGTTTACAGGTTCTGGAGATTAGGATTTGGATGTATTTAGTTTATTCTACCTTCAGCAGTGTACCTTCTGACTCCCAGAGAATCAAGTCTATTTCACATGCAAGAAACATTCACCCAGTTCCAAGTTCCTCAACACATCCGCTGAAGTCTAAAATCTCATCTCTCATTAGTTCAAATGTCCCAAATCTCATCATCTAAATCAGCTATGAGTAAGACTCGGAGTAGAATCCATCTGGGTGATAATTACTTTCTATTTGTAAACATGAAACTCAAGAAACAAGTTATTTGCTTTCAAAATGATGTAATGAAGGGATAAGCATAGGATATCACTTTGTAGATGTTCAGTCTAAAAGGAAAGAAAATGAAGTCACCTGAAGTCCAATCTCCACCAGTATACAATTGCCCATGTAACAAACATGCACTCGTACCCCCTGACTCTAAAATAAATTTTTTTTAAAAAAGGAAAAAAATACGGAAAAAAAAAAAAAAGAATCACAGTTTCCAAATGATTTCGAAGTCCCTGGAGGCTCTCAGTTCTACCCTTAGCTTTGTTTAGTGTTCCACGGTTGGAGTCATCTTTCTTTTTTCCTGAAGGTGGTAAGTGTTTGCAGCTGAGTAGTTTCATCAGTTTATTTCTTGCTTGTAGAATTCAGAGTGGATAATGTTCGCCTGACAGCTTTATTTCATTTTGTAATCTCTCTATCCCTTTTAGCCCAAACTTGAAAGTGTTTCTGCTGGTATAAAATTCTCATGATCCTAGTAACATCTTGATTTTATCCCGGTGAGACCCATGTCAACCTTCTAATCCGCAGTGTTGTAAGATAATAAATTTGTGTTGTTTTAAACCATCAAGTTTATGTTAATTTATTATAGCAGCAATAGAAAACTATTAAAATATGGAAGCCACTGGTGATATTGATGAAAGCTATTTCAAGGAAACTGAGAAATGGATGCTTATAAAAGGGATATGAAGGAAGAAGGGAGAGAAACAATTGGAGGGTATGTGTGACACACACTTGAGTTCTTCCACCTCCTCCACACTTCCTCAGCTCTTAGTCTCAGCTCATTATCTTCCTTGATGGGCTTGTCCTTTCTTCCTTCCAAATTCCACTCCATTCTTGTGATGAGTTCCTATCTTCAAGTCTTCCCCCACTCTCTCAACCTGGGGTGACGCTTTCTCCTCTGGGTTCCTGTCACCTGAACACTTACTACGTTGCAGGACATAAATACTTTCTTCATCAAACTCCCTAGTATGCTCAGCACTTAGCAGACCACCTAACTGTGAGAAACTCGACAAATGCTTATTAGTAATTAGTAATTATTGGGGGGGCTCTTTATTGATAAATTAGCGAATTATAAATTATACCCTATTACCCTATGACATTCTATTATTTCTATTATTTAGGTTCAGTAGTTAGACTTCTATTCAAATATTTGGTTAGATAAGCAGAAGGCTTAACCAACAGAACAAAATCCATCTGATTTCAATCAAATTAGAGCTTCAGCACATAAAATTTGTTTACTGAGGTGAAAGCTCTTTCCCAGGGAAATATTTGTAGATCATTATCCCAAGCTTCAAAAGTAAATTTTCAAGTAAGTCCAAAGTTCTGGCTTTCCATGGAAAGAAATGAAATGTATTTATTCAACTGAATACAAAGCTTTTTAAATTTCAGGAAAGAGGATGCTAGGAATTCTATAAATATTAGGGAGCTTAAACACACCTGCATTAAAAGCTTAAACACACACAGATATAGGAACCAGAAACTTAAACTAATTACAACAATCAGAAAGAAAACTTACTCAAATAAACAACAAAAAGAGATATATGTTTAAGAAGTCATAGCATATTACTTCATTGAAATTAATTTGCTTTTAAACTTTCTCACTTGTGCCTATAAGTTCCCTCTACTTCCTCTCAGCAATCTACCCCATTCAATAGACAAAATTCCCTGTGGCTTTATAAACCACACTGTTCAGTTAATTTTTTCTGCCTCTCACCATGCAACGGTTTCCACACTTTGTCACTTTATTATACGATAGGCACTGGAATTTGCTTTGAGTAAGCAGCACCATCTTCCATACCTAGAAGTCTTTATCTTGCAACTACACCCAGCTGAAACAATCTGGAACAAGGACAAAACCGAGTGTGTGGACAGCCAGGACCCTGTCACAAAGACTAAACCCCGTCATTCACAGAATTTTCTTTTTGGGGAGTCCCTCAGGCCTTCACTTTGAGTCTTCTTATTCTGACATACTTCATTTATCATTACATGCTGAGGACATTAATGGATGATGCTTTAAAAACGATAACTGATATTCATGGTTCAATCGATGACTGTGAGTCATAATCATAAGTTAATTTGTCTTCTGTAAATTAGAATAAATTAGAACAAGAGCTGTTCATCCCTGGATGAGGTCTATCCAAAACAGATTAAATAGAACAATATTTTCAGCACTTAGGGAATGAGCTTTATTAGTTAACAAAATACATTTTTATGGAACATATCATTTTCCAATAATGTAGAACATGTTTTTCAGTTTACCCACCAGCAGTGCCTTGTGATTTTAAATTTTCTCAACTTTAAAAATTAATTGTGTTTGCAGAACAGTTTGGAAACTAAAGAAACTCGCAAAACCTCTTGGGGTCTACTTGCTTTAGCAACTGTAGAATAGAAAGTCAGACTGTGAGTCACCAGTAACCCAATTGACCTTGAATTCAAATTGCTACTCTGCCAGTGATGACTTGTGTGAATTTCATCAAACTACATGCTTCAGTTTCCTCACTTATGAAAAGAGGACAATAAATGTAGCCATCTCTTAAGGCTGCGGCACAGAGTAAGGCACACATAATCTTAGTTATAATTATTATAATTTCTACATATTTTTAGTTTTATTAATGTCAGAAGCACATCTATTAGAAGCACAGAGAGAAATCAGAGATAATAACAAAATCTTAGCATTGGAAGGGAACTTAACATTTACTCAATGAAGAGAACGTAGAAACTGTCTAGTCCAACTTTTACCCAAAGCAGGAATCTCTTCTCTAATTCCCTAATAGTCACTTAACATCTGTGTGAAAAATTTATGGAACTAAGCATTTTAAGAGTCTCTCTCTCTCTTTTGCAGCATGCCTCTGCCTGCTTCAACCATTAGCCCTAGTCTACCTTTTAGAGCAATAGAGAAGAAAAATACTCTCTTTACTGAGTGTAGACAATGTTTCATATAACATACTACACAAGTATTATTGTTAGTCCTAGTAATAATCCTACAGGATCAGTACCCTTATTTTGGATACTTAAAAAATTGAGGCGTTGAAGGCCAAAGATCTTTTCTGAGGTCATACTGTATATATATACAAAATAGATACAAAAAATGAGGTATTCTTACCAGTAACCATACTTTAAAATATTTGAAATATGTGTTGGCTTACAATAAGTGCTCCCATTTCCTCAGCAGGTAATTCCCCCAGCTATTCTGTGTATGATATGAGGCCTGTGTTTCTGTCATCCTTCCATGAATATTTTTTAAAAATTTAATATTGCTCTTAATAAGTATGGCACCCAGGGATGAATGCTCTTCTCCAGATAGATATTGCCTATCCTGATTTAGAGAGCCTCTATTATATAGCCTAAGACATTTTATTTCTGCAGCTGAAGCAAAATATTGACTAACGTTCAACTAGAGATCAAGTAAAGCCTCTAGTTTTTTTTTTTTCCTCCCCTAGTAAAATGCTAACGTGCCTGGTCTCTTCTATCTTGTACACATGCAGAGAATTTGTTTGTTTATTTGTTGTTTTTTAAATTATAGCATGTCTGTTCATTTATTTTATGGGTTTCATCTTGGTGTATGCCTCGTCAAGATCATTTTGAATCGTAATTCTGTGATCTGACATATGAGCTCCACCTTTCAAGTTAAGGTTGTTTGTGAAATTGATAACCATGCTGTCTAGGCCTTCATCTTGGCTGTGAATGAAAATACTGAACAGGAAAGGGCAAAGATACGATCCTGATACCAGGAACATTTCAGTTTATGTTGCTCCACCTGAATAAATAATGGCCCAGCAATAAAAAAAGAATGCAGCTTTGTTTGCAGTGTATTTAATAGTCTCAAGGCCTTATATTTTTCATATAATGCATCATCGTGATCTAATCCTGTCATATTGGATAGCCAGAAAATTAGATTCCAAAGGGACCAGTAAGTGCCCAGAGTGCTCTGGGATTTTAGGCGTGTGGCAGAGAATACAGCTCCCCGATTCCTCCTCACTCGTCAAAAGCCAGGATAAACCTAAAGGAACTTTGTTCTTGTAACAAGTAAAACTGGAGTTTTGTGTACTATTACAACACAAGGCTTTGCGTTTTTTCACCATAGCATTTATCACTATATGGTATGTTTTATTTAACGTCTTGTTTATTTTCTGTCCTACTAGAATGTAAACACTACAAGGAAGAAAATTTTTCTCTGTTTTGCTCGATGCTGTTTCCTAGCACCTAAAACACAAAATAGATGCTTGGAGTCAAGACTAAAAAAGTGTATAACTAAATGATTGAAACACTTGAAGATTTCCTTAAAGGTCCAATTTAGCATAAATATGTTTGAAATCCTACAGGATGAGTTTCCATCAATTCAGCCCATCAAGGCAGTGAATGTCTGTGAACCCAGTACATGTGAGCTCTCTGCTACTGGTGTCAGCCTCACGTTTCTGTCCTTTGTGACCTTTTCTGCTACCCGGACCCAGGATGTTGGGGGCCCTTGCATCACCCATTCTCCAAATTTTCCAACACTTTCTCCATGTGGTCCTCTCTTAAGATGGCTCTCCACGCTAGATTCAATTCAAGATTTTGTTCTTCTTAACCATTCTAGTCTTGCAGCTTTGCTAGGATGGAAAAGTCTTGCCTTGAGTTGGAGGTCCCAGATGCCGGATGCTCACCTTCAGTTCCCATGACTGCTCGTTGAGATTCATTGTGCCTTGGACCCCTTCCTAGGGACCTGCATCTCCCCGACTTGGTGTCTCCGTGTGCTATTGCTTGTGGTTCCCCTGAAGATGCCTTAAGCTCCCAGGTCAACATAAAGCACTAGGCTCAGCAAGGTGAACCAAACTCTTGTCTCTCTCATGTCTTTCTTATGTTCTGCAATGATTCCAAGGTGTTAGGCAAGAACAGACAGGGATGATACAGAAGGTCACTGACAGCTGGAAGATGAGACACCTAATAACAAACTTTGCCTGCCAGCTGGCTTTTGCATATAAGGCTCCCGCTTACATTATTACTGAAATAGTTTATGTGTAGATCCCCTCAGGATTAGATATGCTCAGAAAATAAAATACACACAAAACACCAAAAGAATATTTTTCTGTGTTATGCTGGAGAAAGAGAAGGAAACTAATTATTGCTTTCAACTACATGATGGACGGTGTCCATCTGTTTTTTGCCTCCACCAGAAATAGAACTAGAGGAAACTGAGCTTTGCAGTGTAAACAGAAAGGAGAATATCCTGACAGTGAGCAGTGGATTATAGAGTTTGTTTCTTATGAGACTTAGATTTTCATCTGGCTGGGATATGTCTGATGTCTTTGAAAGTTGTGGAGGCAGGTGGGTATGTAGGTTAAATGACTTCTCAAAAATTCTTATTCTTGAGCATTTATGATTAACTTTTTCAAAAAAAAAAAAAAAGAACTACAATGGTTTCATGGTTTCCTAATATTTTAAATGTAGGATAATATGAATTTTAAATGACTGGAGGAGTACATTTAAAAATAACTTCAAAAATGAATGTTCAGACACTCTTAGAGTGTAGGAGGGAAGATCTTTGAATTTTGAAAAGATTGAAGAGCGCTTACTAAATATATTTCTGGGCTTGCCCTAGATGAAGTTGTTGTTTATTCGGCTATGTTTTATATTTCTAAATTTGAATTTGAACTTGGAAAGAATTTTTTTTCATGGAAATTATTTGATTTTAGACAATATTGATAAAAGCAAACTTCATGCCTGCCATCTTTGCCTACAAGTTGAAAGAAAAGCTTTAGGGTGATTATAGTTATCTAACTAGTGAAATGATAGATAATGGTAAAAGAAATAAATACAACTCAGTGACTGGATTATACAGATGATTATTTGAAACACATGATTTAGTTAGAGAATAACTGAAGTAGAAATAAATAACAATAGATAAGAAAGGAAGATGAAATTCAAAATGCTCACTGGGTTATTTTAGAAATCTATATAAATATCAAAGTATTGAAATTCTGCTGACCTCACAAATGGCACTTGCATGAAAACTATTTTCTTAAAAATAAGTGCCATGGCCAGGCTTGGTGGCTCAGCCTGTAATACCAGCACTATAGGAGGTCGAGGTGAGTAAATTGCCTGAGCCCGCGGGCACGAGACCAACCCGGGCAGCTTGGCGAGACCTCACCTCTATAATAAATCAGAAATTAGCTGGGCATGGTAGTGCACGCCTGTATTTCCAGTTACTTTGAAGCCTGAGGTGGAATGATCGCCGGAGCCCAGCAGGTCGACGCTTGGGTTGTCGTGAGTGTGCCACTGCACTCCAGCCTGGGCTACAGGGTGAGACTGCAACTAAATAAATAAATAAATAATTAAAGTGCCAAATGCTAAAACCATGAACTTCTTAATTTTGATAAAAAACTTAAAGACTGATCATTAAGTAACAGACTTTGTGATAGTAGGCTGAGTACTGGTAACCACATTAAAACCTCCACTAAGTATTCTGTGTGCCTTTCAAGATAAAAGATGATGTTTATATTTACTTCCTTGATACTCTTTGGAATTAATTTGTATACGTACAAATGGAAAAAGAATAGTTTTATTTATGGTAACAACAATGTTTTAATGATTTAATTAACACATTTTGAAAGAATGCCAAAATTTTGCTAAAAAGGTTCATGTTGAATATTGGTATTTGTATAATAATTTAGAAAATGACTTCAGCGGGTTAAGCAGTTCTTTCTTAATTATTCAAAGGAACTCAAAAGGTTCTTTAGACATCTCTAAAACAGGTACATTGTTAGGGATTTTTACCAGGGTGATACCTTTTCTTCTTCTTCTTAGCTTTATTTTAAAAAGGAGAGTGATTCAGAAATCTCAGTCAGGGCATGTAGAATAAACTATCTTCATAAAGAATAGAACTTAAAGTTTGAGAAATCTGTTACATACAATGCAAGTGTAAAAAAAACGTCTCTAGGATTTTCATAATGCCAGGCAGCACTGGTGAGTTGCAGGGAGAATTCACAACTCATGTTGAACTGCAGTTCGTGCTACTGTGGGAAATGTATTACTTTTGCTTTGTTTTTCTGACAAGTTTCTGTCTATTTACTGAGTCTCATCTCAGTAAATAGATGCATCTCTCCATCATTCCTTAGGTCCCAATGTAACTATATCTAGCCCATGTTTTACTTTACTCAGTATGACAGAGCTTTAGTCAATATCTTGGGTAGACCTTCACATTCTTACCACAACCCTTTTCATTTACAGTACAAATAAGTAATTGAGAGGATAAGGCATATCCTTTTGGAATAGGAAAGTCTGGTTTTGTGTAAAATTAGAAATTTTTAGGGACAAAATTGTAGCGGGTCTTATATCTTGTGTTTGAGGACTAATGATTAGGTGAGAGACTCACACTGAGAGATCACCCTCTAATTAAAAGACAATCTCATTAGGTTATGTTTGAATATGTTAACAAAAGCAGATTTTAGCTTAAAAACTGAAGGTTTAAAGGAATTTTGAGAGCGAACCTATTAGAACCACTGTATAAACTCTTAAAACTAAAAATAGCTGTGAGGATTTTAATCTCTAACAGCATACTGCTAATTGTTCACCTTCCATAATCTATTTTTCTCCTCAGGAACATGATCATACAACAAAGACTGCATTATCCAGCCTCCTTTGCTGTGATTGTCACATGACAAAGTTCCTAGGCAGGGAATGCACTGCACGTGAAGTGTGCAATTTTGTCTTTATTGCTCGGGGCTCCATCGCCTTCCCATGTTCTGTGAGCTAGAACATGGACATACTCAAGATCCAGCTTGACCACAGGACAAGAACTGAGCCCTAGGGCGTGGGAGAGCACCAAAGAACCAGGAATGTGGCCCCTGGATCACCAAATGGAGATGAGCCACCCTACCAAGTGGACCACTCACCTTGGAAGGCGTGTGAGGGAGGAAAAATCCCTGCTTCTTTAACCCATTGCATTTAGAGATTTCTTTAAAACAGCAGTTTATGTGTATTCTAACTTGTAATCCTTTATAAACAAGTATTTCAAACCACAAAAATTACTAAGGTGAAATAAGCAATGGTTTTGATAAAATGAGGACTAATAAGAAAGGCTTTGTGTTACACTCACACTTGTTTTTCTCTCTCTATTCCTTCAGATCCCCTCTCACACTTTCTTCACCCTGTTTGCTGCCCCAGGAGACTGGTATGTATGGATTATAGAAACCTACTCTTGTTCTCTGGCTTCTGGTTGGGTGTGACCAACAGGGAGTCATGGCAAAAGGCCAGAGATAGGGGATTGAAGTCAAGGCATTTACTTCCCTGCCCCTTCACGTAATGATGCTTTGGGCTGTTTTTATTATTCTAGCTGAAGGCAGCTACTTCTTTCAAAGTATCCTCCCCTACATGATTCTCTCCTTTTTTTTTACAATAACTACTCTCTTTGTCCCTTTAATATTAATAAACCTGAGTTACAGAACTGTTCTTTGTGGCACCCCTCACCTGGATGACACCTTATAAAGAGTCACTTTGTAATTATCTTGAGTGTTAATATAACTCTGTCTGAATTATCTTGAGTGTTCTGTCTGCTTCATGCAGGGAACACGACTTAAACCCTATTAGTGCATCATTCTTTTAAGTCTAATGGTAAACGATTATGTATGATCAGCTTGAATCACCTTTATGAGAATGTTACTATTGAATGGAAATTGGAGGGAAAGTGTATAATTTATGTTTTGGGTAGCTAAACATGTATAACCACAATTATCTTATAGCAAAATCTTGTCATATTATTACCATGGAAGACACTCACTTAAATTACAGAGTACTTGGGGAAACACACACACACACACACACGCACACACACACACACACAATTTCTGGAGAAAAGTGATGAAATGAGTCTGTTCTGGGATGTGACAGCACATGACATTCCATGCAACTTAGGGAGGCTGGAAGTGGCAACAATGTCCTCAGGAGGTTGTGTTTCCTGTCCCTCAAATGCTATGGAGCAAACAGTTTCTGTAGTGGATTTAATCAGCCACTAACGCTGAATTAGTCAAGAGTCTTTTATTTTGAAATTGCAGAAACTCAACTAAATGAGGTTTACCAAAAAGATAATTTAAAAAAATACATAACTAGGAAGTCCAAGGACTCATGAGTCAATATTTTTATTTTTCTGATTTCTTAACTTTAGTTTGTTCTGTTCATTGACTTTATTTTCAGGCAAATTTTTCTGTATGTTAGAAAAGAAGGACACTGTTAGTCTTAACAAAATATACATATTTAGTACCTAGAGTCCCACAGGATTAGAGTCCTTACTCATCAAATATGTGGGATTCAGGTAAAAGAGTGCTAGAGGGAAATTTGTAGCCAGGAATAAATACAATGCAAAGTACAGTCTGAAAATCCATGAGCTAAGAAGACATCTCAAAAAGTTAGAAACAGACATCAAGCATTACGAAAGAAAGTTCAAAAGAAAAAAAAGAAAATAATAAAAAAGAACAGGAATTAAAAAATAGTTACCAAATATAAGCTGATTCTTTTGAAAGATTAGCGAAATTGTTGTAATCACCTGTTGGCTACAAAAGACAAAATAGACAAAAAGTCAGATTTGTTTTTTTCTCAAAAAATTAGATTTTTAAATTAAATTTGTGCTGTCTTCATAAGAATCACAACTCCTTTAGGTGTTTTAACGATTCTCTGACTCAGTACAAAGGTGGTAATTCTGAACTCTAGCATAGTAACAAAGTGAAAATCATTATATATATTGATATCACACACAACACAAAACACACACACACACACACACACACACACACACTGCATGAATTAACTGTGGATGTTTCCCTCAGAAAAATAATAGGTTACTATAACCACATGAAGGAGCAAGTGACAGATCACAAGAATCAACCAAAGTCTATGATACAAGGTCTCCTTTAGAAAGATTTTCTCTATTCTGTACTGACTTGAGTTACCTTTTTAAAAAACATTGAAGATAAAAACAAAAAAGAGTGAAACATTTTTAAAAATTTGCATTACACTAGGTGCTTCCTAGATCTACTCCTGAAAATAGTGAGGAATGGCCTTTGGAAGAACTGTCTTCTCACATTCCATTGTTCTTTGACAGTGAAAGGGATCCAAGATAATCCTTACATTAAATTCCAATTAATGGAGAATGGTGCCATAGTAAAAGCACAATGTAGAGTATCGAGACTTTAAAGTTTTTTGCTGGAGCAATCTAACTCTGGAGAGTGTTAAAAATTGATCTCTTTTATGCTCCCAACAATATACTTAAAGTAATTCCACTTTCAGATGCTTAAGGTAAAGGGAGAGTAGAACAAGCCAAGCTTCAGTTCTCTTCTTCTATAATAACTATTGAAGAAAGGCACAGGGGAAATTTCAAAGGAACACCTCTTTCCCAGCATTATATTCTGTGAAAGGAAGCAATTCAGCGACCTGGTTAATTCTATTACCTTCAAAAATATTTATTTACCCCATTTTCTAATATGCAAAATATCCTAGAAATAAGAAGATACAAGTCCGTTATTTACTTAAGAGAAGAGATGTTCGCCAAAGATAAAGTACTTAACTTTTCTCTTCTTTGGTGATTTTTTGAATATCAACAACTTTTGGCATAGGATACACTATCACACCAAAAACTCAATGATTTAAAAATCTTTGAGAACAGGTTTAAGAATTTTGAAGTTACTTATTGCTAGTTATTCCAAAGTAGACACAAAGAGAGCTAAACCATTCTAAAATCGTGTTTTCTACTCAAAGTTCTGAAAACCACTACTTTAAAGGGAGGTGGCTTAATCTTTTGGTTGTGTGAGGGATTATCACACATAAGGACATATTGCTAGCACATTTCTAAGGGACAAGCTGTGGAATATAGAAAAAATCTTGTGAATGACCAAAAAGTGAAATTCAAAATGTGATGGTACAGCTGTGTACAGACTTCTCTTTTTACCCTATGTGGAAATTGGGCACATTTGGGAGCCAATTTTATGAAGATTAATAGAGTAGAGCAGCTACCCTTGAACCGCTCAGGAGCTATGAGATGGGATTTTTGTGGATTTAATGAAAGAAAATACATTGACAAACAACAAATTCAATATAATTCAAAACAAAGTGAAAGGTTCAAAATATGTTCTGGATGGATTTATTTTTCTCAGGAAAGATCTGGGAAAATCTGAAAAGGTCTTCCCTAAAATTTAGGTAAACTTGAAGAGAAAAAACAGAAGTAGTGTTAAGAGTAGTTGGAATGGAGAGGGGAGAAAGTTCGGGCTCAACAGCTCTGTGCACCCAAGAGTTAGATCACCACAGTGAATTATTCTTAAGAGGTTTCCTTTGAGGGAATAAGTATATGGCTCCACTGAAAGTTCTGTCACAATTTGTTTTGGCTCTTTTAGAAAAAAAAGGTGGAAGGCAGATTAAGAGTTTTGATATAGCTTTTTAAAAATGAAAAAATTGGTAGAGCTATATATACTTTGCATGTTTCTTGGCTTAATTGATTTCTTATTTTATTTCCAGGATTCAAAGAAGACAAGTATAACCAATACAAAGATACAAGCCCATTTTTCCACTTAAAAATTGTTCATAGAGAGGAAGAGAAAATAAATCTTATTTATTTATTTTTGTCTTTAAAGAAGAATTCAGATGATGTTTTCCTAGAAAAGGTTATGTCTTACTACGTACACATGCATTATAGTGATTTCCTCACAGGATGGTCCCAGTATTTAGCAATTATGCTGTTTTTCCTCAACACATAAATCTATTTTGTGTAATGAAAACTGTGTAGAAGACTATTTTATGAAACCCATTTAGATGAGATTATCAGTTGAGTTATTTTTACTTCATTTCTTCACATTTCAGAATGTGAATGAAAAGTGGTCAAGCTTTTTAAATCTACCGAGGAATACTTTCTCTTGAGTTGGTAGGAATAGGTAAATTATTTACGTAAGTCACATGAAGACTGCATTCCTGTACTGAAAAACCGTTTAGTGGGAGTAGAACTTAAAGTTCTAGCAAATCCATTTTGCCACAATATTCTCTTTTGAAAACCAGTGCCCATGCTAAAACTATACAGTTGTGTGAAACTTAAGAGACCCTAGTGCCTTCACTCCACACAATACCTCTCTTTTGAAATCCAGGAGAGTGCTTCATATGGGAAAAGAGCTCAGTTTTGGTCTTAAGAATTTGTATTCTTCCCAGACACAGTGCTCATGCCTGTAATCTTAGCACTTTGCCTTAGGTGGGAGGATCAGTTGAGGCCGGGAGTTGGGATGACCCTAGGCAACAGAACGAGATCTTGTCTTTAAATAAAAATAAAAAATTTAGCCAGGCATGGTGGTGTATGCCTGTAATTCCAGCTATTTGGGAGACTGAAGCTGCAGTGAGCTGTGATCATGCCCCTGTACTCCAGCCTGGATGACAGAGTGAGACCTTGACTCAGAAAACAAACAAAATAAAACAAACAAAAGCTTCTATATGAGTAAACGAATTAAAATGATTTATCAATCTCCACTCAGTCTAGCATTACACATGATAGCTTTAGTTTTCTTTTTCTTTTTCTTTTTTTTTCCCCATTTCTGGTATAGCTGTATATTCTAGCACACATTATATTAACAAATAAACCTATCTATCTTTAGCTTTCTCTGCTCCCTTTTTTGGTAGTTATGGCTTCCCATGGTTAAATGGCAATTAGGGATTAGGTAAGGTGATAGAATTAATGTTGACAGGGTTTATTCTCCACCTGACTTTAGCACAGATCAAACAAGATGAATGCCCAGCCATTAGAAGGCAATTAAAAACCATTGCCTCACTTGTCTACATCTTAACTCACTTGTCTGCGTCTTCCCAAATACTGAGTGTAAAGAGTTTTTAATTTAATCCTCTACACTGACTTGAAATCATTGTTGGTAGATGATTCTGCTGCCTCTTGAGGGAGGGTTTTGAGATAGGAACTGAGATAAATATCCTAAAAAACTCATATTCTGGTCTTCATTAGATGATTCACAGTGGTCAGTCACTTGAGTGGTTACTACATCTACATGAATCAATTGGAGATCCACTGTTGGTTATTTTGTGGTTTGGGATCCTATCCTTCCACATTGCCTACACCTTAACCAACTTTTTATACTAAGACGAACAACAAACAGATTTCAAGTATAAAAACACAGGAGGATCTAGTTATAGTCTCTCAAGTCATATTCTAATACATTTAATCATTTCATACCCCTAATATACAGTTTTTTTGTTTTCAAGAGTCAATCAAGAGTCATCAAAATTGACTGGCATCTATTCTATAAATGGTTAAGGCCAATTTTAGAGAACTATGGGAGTAGGCATACTTGTCTTTGGAGCCTTTCCATCCAGTTTTGATTTTGACTAACCCCTTTTCTTCTCTTAGTACTCTTTCTAGATACCCAGCACAGTCTTCTCAGAGGCCAAGCCCTAGCTCCTACCCTTCCACAGACATAGGTATTGTTGTATATTCTTTGTATCTCTCCAGGCTTTCTCTTCTTTGTCATCAAAGCTTTCCTCTTCTCTATCCTAATATTTTACAGTTTTATGAAGTTATCAGCAAACCTAATCAACAAATTGAAACAAAAATGATAATAGCTGATATAATAAAATATGTATGTTTTTATTTTGACCTACAGGAGTTAGCATTTTGTGAATGTCAGGCTTGTATCAGAGCCACTAAGAACGATATTTTTGGGTGAGATTTATCCTTTTAGTAGAGCTCATCAGATCATGTCCATTCCAGATGAACAGGTATGGGAAAAAATTATCCTGAGAATGGCTCAGGATATACCTGAAGGATTTTACCCTCGCTGATCACACTACTGTTTTTCCTGTCTCCTTGTCTTGGCTTAAAAACTGTCTTTGTCCGTTTTGCAGTGCTATAATAGAATGCCTGAGCCTAGGTACTATACAAGAAAAGAAGTTTCCTTGGCTCAGGGGAGGTCTGAGATCAGGCAGCACATCTGGTGACGGTCTCATGCTGATTCCACTTGGGGCAGAAAGTGGAAAGGGAAGCAGGAATGTGCAAAGAGTGAGACACAGAGGTTGGTTTATAAAATCCTGCCCTTGTGGAGACTAAGCCCTTCGCAGGAAAACTAATGCAAAAATCTTACTTACTACTGTGAGACCAGCACCAAGCCACCCCTGTGCTGAAACATACATGACCCAAATGCCTCCCAGTAGACACCATTTCTTACAGGTTCTATCTCTCAAGATTTCACCACTGGAAATTAAGGCTCCAAGAGGAGTTCTGGTGGGGACACTCAAACCATATCAAAACGCTTCTGCAGATTATGATCAGGACATTACAGTTGGCATTCCATGGGAAATATAAGTACTTTGAATGTACTTATGCTAAGCCAATGACAGTCTAAATCGTCTTCAGAGCTCAAATGTAATATTTTATAGATAGAATTTACTTTTGTAATTAGACGAGATCAGAATGGCACAGATGAATAGGTAGGCTTAGTAAAACAGATTTTAGTTCTTCACTTAAAATTTTAGATGTGAGTTTTCTACTTAAGACTATGAATAGGTCAGAAACTTAAATCTGTTCACTATTTTCATATAGCATTTCTCATTATGTCTAAGTTTAAAGGCTATCTAAAATATACTGCCTGAGGGAGAGACTAAGAAACAGTTATACAGAAATAACTGCACCTGATTTTGATTTCTTGCATTTTAAAGAACTAATGCAGTTTCTATGAAAATTATCCAGAATCACTATGATTTTCACATTGCAAGTACCATTAACTTGAAAACAGCATTATCATTTTTGACCTTATTACAACATCTAGGTTCACAGTAGATCAACGATGAAGTGATTTTCACCTTTGGGGACAGAAGCATAAGTAAAATTGTTTTTATTAGCATGAAATTCATATGACATTAATTTGTCACATGAACATTCATAATACACAAAGGCTGACTTGCTCCTGACGTCAAAGGAATTGTAGTTACAATACCCCACAACAAAAGGAAACTCTGAACATTGTTACACACATGTTTTACGATTTAATTTTTTTCCCATAATGCAGTAAATAAAATTCAGCCATCATTTATAGAAATCTATTGCCTGGGGGCTTGGAACATTCTTAATATTTAGCAAGCAGGAAAGCGAAATCATGGCCTATGAATAATGAAACAGACAAATCTACTCCCTCTGGCAAAATGGAAATAAACACTGAACACCTCTCCAAATATTTGTTTATTTGCCCATTTTACTCACTCCTGCCCTTAGGATTAAGTTTTTATGCCCTCTTTTTAAATGAAAATCACTCAAAAGCTTTCCCTGTTGAGAAATATATTTTCAGAAATGCTAGGGTTTCTATTCCATTAGTAAAACATATTTGCTGTTTATGACTAAATATATCCTTTAAATAAAAAAAGTATGTGGCCAGGGCTAATGATGGTGATCAGGTATCTGAAGTGGAGGTATGTTTTCAAAGTAAATCTCCCCTTCCTGTTCAGAAAGTGACCCAGAAACAACTTTCAGTGTCTCAGAATATCTGGCTTCATCAGCTGTGGGGAGGGTCGAATGGCACGGATTGTCTCTGAAGTTTGTCTTTATGTTCTATTAACAAGTCCCAACCTCAGGGCTGTGTCTGATTTATGGACGTGGCTGGGTTCCACCTCTCACAGGGGTGGCCTGGGACAAAGGGGCAGCTGCCAAATGATCCATCACCCAGAAGCCCTGTAACAGTCCACTGAGATTCCTTTCCTTGCTTCTTGAACCATCTTCGTTGTCATGATTCTGCTGTCTGCGTTGACTGAAAAGGCAGGCTTTCAGATAATTTTTTGTTGTTTTCAGTCTGTACCTCTCTTGACTGGGGATAGTTAATTTGATAGTGTTTAGAGTCAGTTTATTTTGAAATACTGCATTGAGGACTGTATGAATGTAGCAGGAGTAAACATCCCTTTGTGTGGTCTTTCTAATACTTGGATGTTTGAAGGTAGGGAATGCATTCAGAAACCGGATTTCTCTTTCAGATTTATTGATTCTTACTGAAAAATTTTTAGCTGTTCAAGCATGGCTTTCAGCCAGAGCACGTAATTCTTTTCTTACCTTGGTGAAGGTGTGATTGAAGACTCTTGCGAATTCTCTCACTGGAGAGGGCAAGAAACAGGGGTTTTAGCTTTACCTGGGCCCAATAGCGTAGTGTAATTATTTTATTTGGAAGAATTACCAGAGCTTAGTCACATTCAAATAAAAGAGTGCTGTTGGTTCTGCTCTAAATGTGTTAAGTACTTAATTCCTATACCTAAACTGCAGTTTGTATTCTTTCTATTTTTACATAGGGTTCTGAAGCACAGAAGGTTTCATTCACCAGCATGAAGGTCATACAGCTTTTAAGAAGCAGAACCAGTAATTGACCTCAGGTCTCATTGACCCCGCAATGCGTGCTCTTAATCATTATGGTGATTGATGACAATACCCCAAGACAAAAGTCAACAAGTTAAATCAACCCACCAATTTTTTTCATGACTTGCCCTAGCTCCATCACATAATGACTATTCTAGAGACTGAACAGGAAATATGCACTTGAATGCTTCTAAAATGCATTTCCCCCCACATCTTAACTTGGAGTACATATAATAATCATTGGTGTTTTACAACTATTGACAACAAGGCAGAAGCTGTGGCTGTTAGTATTGTTATTGCCTTCACCAGTTTCTTTTCCTGTGTTTTTCTTTTGATGTATGCAATAAAGAAATGTAGTAAAGAAAATATATGTCAAAATAAAACTAAGGAGCTTTGGAAATATAAGTAAAAATTTTTTTAATGATGGAAAAGCAACTTGTCACACTTTAATTTTCAGTGCTTTTCTTTCTAACTGGGACATAAAATAATCTGTTAAACAGCACCTTAGATTTAATAAAGTACAGTATGCTTTAAGTCTACACATTGGCCACACAATCTATTAATATTAAGTAAAAAAGCACCAGTAGTGCACTTATCATTCTGCCTACTAAATTGTAAATTTCTTGTCAATTGCATCATCTTTATCTCCAACACCACCCAGTGTAATGCCACCCAAGTGACCGATACTGAGTCAATCTATATTGAATTAAATTTGTGCTGAGACTGATATTCTTATATTCCCTGTAAGGAAAATTCAAGACAAGAATTTCAGAAACATTTTAAGCGGTATAAATATCACTATAAGTATTGTACACACTTCTATAATAATGACCTTCTTGAAATATCATGCTAATTTTAATGTATTTATCACAAGGAGCATTTGTCTCCTAGATGCACATTTTAGGAAGTTAGAAGATTTTAATTTTAATTTTAATTTTAATCTTGCCACCGCCTTCCTATGACAACTTAAGTAAATCATTTCACCATGTCCTGAACTATATATAATATGCTGCATAATAATGAATGGTTCTCCCAATTATTGGACATGGTTAAAGTCATTTTGACTGTAAGTGAAATTATAAATGCAAAATCATGCTAAAAGCTTTAGACAATGCACACAAATATAATGCATTAATGTGAACAAAATTGTCTCAATTTGAAGAACTTGACGTTCTCAACAGAGCTAGTCAGAACCAGAGTTCCAGCCTTTCGTGGAAAACATTGGACAGGGATGATTCCATTCTTATGCTTCCTGGCACTGTTCCTGGTAGGTGAGGTGCTCAGGGCCTGTTGGTTCTGAGGGAATCCATGAACACAGAAGCAGAACTGGTAACTAAGAGTTAGAGGAACATCCAGGGATTTTATTCTCATAAAGTTGAACAACCTTTGGAAAAAGAAGGTGGAGAATAAGGGGAACACAGTAAGGCCCTGAGGTATGAACGAGCTCTTTTCTGAGAGTGTGTTCGTTAAGTCCAATTTACTTGTAAGTTAGTCTAGGAACCCAACGAACACAATTGGCTGTACAGTCCATCACCACTGCTTTTACATTTGCTTCTGGACATCTTGGGCTTGAAATAAAAAGACTGTAATACTGTACTCTAAACAGTACTGTGCAGTAAAGTACACAAAATCACAACCACCTGTAGAGGATACACGCATGTGAACATGGGTGCCAGACACGTGAACTTCCTTATGCAATTGGACAAGCAAACATACGTTTGCATCTTTGAAAGTTTGCAACTTGAAGGTGTGTATGTAAGAAACACACTGTACCTAATTTCCCTTCCATGTAGAGCTGGGGTGTGAGTCAACGTTGCTGGGACTAAGCACTACATATTTAAAAAATTTTGCCTCTTTGAACTTGATCTGATATACTTGACATAGCAGGACAGAAATGATAATATTTTTGCATAGTAAAGAAACTTTTCTTTTCGAAACTATGCAGATTTTTGGAGCAATAGTAACTATACAGCCACTAATGTTTGGAAATTGGGTTCTTAGTAATATAATTATGTGCTGCCTAGTGAACCTTTGGTCAATGACAGACCACATATATGGTGTCTCTTAAGATTATAATGGAGCTGAAAAGTTCCTGTTGCTTAGTGACCTTGTAGACATTGGAACGTCATAGATTAATGCATTGCTCATGTTTGTGGTTATGTTACTGTGAACATATGTACTGCCCTGTCAGTTGTATAAAAGTCTAGCAATTACAACTATGTATGATATATAATCCTTGATAAAGATAAATATCAATGTTACTGGTTTATGTATTTACTACATTATAATTTTTATTGTTTCCTAGAGTGTTTCTCTTCTACTTATGAAAAAAAAATTAACTCTAAAGCAGCCTCAGGCAAGTCCTTGAAGAAATAGTCCAGAAGAAGCCATACTTATCACCGGAGATGACAGCTCCATGTGTGTTATTGCCCACAAAGGCCTTCCAGTGAGACAAAACATGGGGATGGAAGGCAGTGATGTTGATTCTGATGCCGCATAGGCCTAGGCTCATCTTTGTGTTTGTGTCTTAGTTTTGTTTTTTTTTTCAGAGACAGGATCTCATTCTGTTGCCCAGGCTGTATTGCAGCAGTGTGGTCGTAGCTCACTGCCGTCTCTAACACCTGGACTTAAGTGATCCTCTCACTTCAGCCTCCCCAACAACTGGGACTACAGGTGTGTTCCACCATGCCTGCCAAATTAAAAAAAACTTGTTGTAGAGATAAGGTCTCACTATGCTGGCCAAGTTCTTCTTGAACTCATGGGCTCAAGTGATCCTCCCACTTCAGCCTCTCAAAGTGTTGGGATTACAGGCATTGAGCTAACAAACCTGGTCTTTGTCTTAGTTTTTAGCAAAAAAGTTTGTAAAGTAAATAAAAATTTTAAAATAAGAAAAAATGTATAGAATAAGAATGTAAAAAAAAAATATTTTTGTATAGCTGTACATTGTGTTTGCTTTATTATGTCAAAGAGTTAAAAAATGGAGTTTATAAACAAGTTATAGTAAACTGTGTTTATTATTGAAGAAAGAAATCCTTAAAAATAAATTTAATGTAACCTGTGTCCAGTATTTATGAAGTCTATATAGTGTCATGCAGTCATGTCCTAGGCCTTCACATTCACTCACCACTCACTCACTGACTCACCCAGAGAAACTTCCAGTCCTGCAAGCTCCATGGTAAGTGCCTATACAGGTGTACCATTTTTAATTTTTTATATTGCATTTTCACTGTGACTTTTCTAAGTTTAGATATGTTTAGACTCATAAATCCTTGCCATTGTGTTACAATCACCTAAGTATTCAGTATAGTCACATGCTGTACAGGATTGTAGCCTAGGAGCAAAAGGCTGGACCCCACTGTCTAGTCGTGTGGGAGACTCTGCCATCTAGGTTTGTGTGAGTGCACTCTGGAATGTTCACCCAAGGATGAAATTGTCTGACAAAGAATTTCTCGGGATGTGTCCCTGTCATTAAGCAATGCATGACTCTAATTCTTTTTACAAATACCATTAACTGCAGATAGAATTTTCAGGTTAAAAAAAATTTATCATAGCGAATTTGCTTATAAAGCGAGAAAAATTTGCTTCTTTTTTGCTGAGCTATAATTTGGACATTTGAGACACATCTTTTAAGTCATGCATATAAGCCTGTCTTTCTTAAGAGTGTGAGCACGGTTAGCAAAGGTGAAGTCTTTTTTCTGAAGGAAAATAGAATTGACTTGGGAATACCATAAACTGCCGCTTGGTGGCACTCTTTATTCATTTAAAGCATCTTTGATGCCAGGAGGGAAAAAATGTGCCGTAATAAAGGAAAGTGACAATCCAGGGAGAATTTCAACCGTCTAATTTTAGACATAGCATTCAGTTGTTTTGGTATTTTGATGGCCTGAATCAGGTGGTTTCTGGAGCTCAGTGCACTGGAGGTCTGAGGAATGCCACTCAGGTTATGGAATGCATCAGGTTTGCATATAATGATGTTTTTTCTCTGTGAAATTTGGCATATTCGATTTACCTCCTTGATTTTCTTTTGTCCCCATTTTGGAGGACGTGGTTTTCAAAGCCTGACCAATATATAGATAGCAAACCCATAGTGAATGATTTTTGCAAAAGATAATTTTTTTTTTGTTGCTTAAGAAATTACTTGGATCAGTAAAAACTCAACAAAGTAATGTATGACAACCTTTTGGTTACTAAATAGCTGAGTCCTATTTACAAATAAGATTTAGAAAAAGTAATCAAGCAACAGCTGTCATGAGCCAATTTCTTCATTAAAGAGCATTTTTAAGGAAGTACAAATTGGGGTAAATGCACACACAAAAAAACTGAATGGAGCAGGCTGGTTAAATCAGTCCGAATGCAAACTGTTAATAATGGCATTCTGGCCAACTGTCACTCTTCCACAAGATCTGCCCCCATTCCAAAGGCTTAATTTGACATCAATCATTTTAATAGAACATTAGAGAAGAAATTATATTAGAGTATTGTCACTGGGATACAGGGGAACAGAATTTCCAACTCAGTCTGTCTTGTTCTTGTGAAGGATAAAAATATTCAGTGCTAACCACGCTCCAGCATTTGGGGTAGGGGGTGGAGACCATTAAAGACCCATGCCTGTCTTCATTACCATCACTCTGTCTGGGCAGCAGTCCCAGCCTCCAGCATAAAGAACCTCCCAGAGCACACAGCGTTAGTGAGCACTGAAGTTCAGCTTCATCAGCTGTGGCATCAGTCACATTCAGAATAGCTGTACCAGAACCCACCCAAGCCACTCAATTATGAAAATAGGTCCAGGACAGAACTAGCATGCCGCTGCACTGGAAATCCACAGAGACAGTCCCACCGGCACCGAGGCACTGCATTTCCATTTCAGCAGGCTAATTTACTTTGAAGCAACCATGTGTTTTCAGATGTGGCTTCTCCAAATATATTCCAAGAGTAAATGTGTTTTTCTGAAGTACCTAGCTGATGGTTAAAATGCACATGTCCAGTCCCTACTAAACGATGGGCATTAGCGTAGGACATCACTATTTTTCAGAAGCTCTTTGAGTCAGCTTATACTTACTGAAGTTTGAGAACTGCTGTGTGGTGAGGACAACTCTTGTGACTACTTAAACATCAGACACAAGTTCTGCCACCTGCAGGGTGTGTTTGTCATTGGCCATCCTAACAGTGAGAAGGTGTCTACTTTCAGTCAATCTCTAGGGTTCTTTAGGAACCAGGGGCTGGGATTTAGAAATATGGTCTGTATCAAATATCACAGAACATAGATAGCTTAGAACTAAAACTACAGGGGAATATTCTGCTTGAATTTTTTGACTTATCACACATATACTGTTTTCACAAATATCATGTGTGCTGTCTATAACATCCAGGGAGAATAGGAACAGTGTTTTCCCAGGAAAACCCACATCTCTTGATCATCAATTTTGCAACGGATTCCTAATATTGTAATTTCCCATTACTCCAAGACTGTCTTATTTGATTTCCTCTTCGTCTATTACATGAAGTGCTGTGAACGTATCGTCATTGGAACCTGATAAAGGTCAATAGCGATGTTTTGTTCCCTGTTAATGAGGTTCTCTCAGGGGCATTTGAATTATTATTGTTAAGACACATTTGGAAGCTTGTTAAGAACTCTATGATTTTTAACTCTTTTTTATTTTGAAAATTGTGTATCCTACAAGGTATTTTTAGATACTTTCAAAGGCTGTGCTTTTATCCTTCATTTTGTGAACTCACAATAACATATGACCTTGAGCCAAGAGTTCAACCATGTGTCTACCATGATATTTCCTCTGCTAGTGGAGGAGTTTATGCCACCAAATAGGCATGTTTTGTGCACTAAATAGGCTTAAATAATCAAAAGGGACACATGATTGTGAATAATGGAACCCAATTTTACATCTGACTTCTCGATTCTCTGTTTTTAGGAGGATATTTTATTGCAATGTGAAGCGTCACAAGAATAATTATCACATCAACTTTTGGATCACCAAGAGGGGCCATGACAGTGCTCCTGGTTCCCCAGAAAGTCTGTCAGGACATCATGCAAATCACACTTAAAATCTTCTTTTTGATTCTTCCAGAAATTAATTCCATGAGCACCATTGTGTGATGGGAGTGGAGGGCATGTTTCCAGGTTCATCAACATTCTGCTCTGTATCCTCAACCTATTGTGATGGTAGCCACGCTCCTAATAATTGGGGCTGTTCACTTCTGTCACCTTGGGGTTTGCATACTGATGGAAGCTGGGAAATGATTCCATTATTTCAACTCTTGCCTGCTAATGAGTGTCTAAAAGTGGTTGAGAGCAATTCGAACAAGATCTCACAAAATTATCTACTCTGGTGGCTACAGTAAATAACAAATACAGTCTATTAATTGTTGAATTGCAGAATTGAAATGGGACGTAGCGATCATGTTGCTCAAACCCCTTATTTTACAGAAAAAGAAACAGGCTTAAAGAAACCAATTTTATTTTCACTGTAAAACCAAATTTACAGCTTTACATAATAAAATGCTAATAATATAAACTGCACAGGAACGAATAAAATTTGAACATTCAGGCTTATACTTCATGGTTGAAAAGTCTAAAGCTGCTTTTCATTTTGTTTTATTGTCTTTTGGCTTCATTCTATAATTATTTATACTTAATCCACATTTCTCGAAACGAGTTGTCGATAAAAGCCCTACTTTCCTCCAGTTGTTTTTATATCAGGAAATAAATTTCTGGCTACAATTTACATCTATTCTGATGATCATAAAGGGCACTGCTTCATAATTTCCACCACCATTCACAGTAAAAATTCTTGCAGATTTTCATTTGGATCTAGTCTGCATTTCCTTGTCTTGGACTTAGAGAATCTGACTTTGAAGATCTGATTTTTATGGGGTCTACCAGTCATGGTTCTTTGACTGTGCTCTTGGTGCTTCTGACAGTCCCTGCAAGAGAAGACAGACATTCACTCCTTCACAGAAAGCCTGTGTTGACGTTCTGATGTGGCTGCATTGGGCTGTGCCCTGGAAAGGGCTGGTGAACAGCAGAGGAGGAGACCACGCGCAGGATGTGATGGGAATAGGGGAGAGGTCACAAGCTGGAATCTAGTCTTCTCTAGCTCATGATGTGTGGCGTATGGCACAACACTACGATTTTCTTTTCTCTTCTTTGCCCATCAGGTGTCCCACACACCCTTGCCATTTCCTCCTCACTGTGTCTTTTGTATTTGTCTTACCCTCAATAGGACATTTTACTCTTATACTACAGATCATCCCATCCCACCACATATCCATGCCAAGAATGACTTCTGCAGTATTATTAATAATCTTCCAGCTTGTGTTTGAATATTTCTGGTACCAAAGAATTTATTCCTTTTTCAGGAATTTCATTGTATTATTGGACAACTCTAATGGTTTGAAATGATTGCATTTGTAGTGTGGTGAAAGTCCTTTCTTCTGCAATGGTTAGCCTTTGGTTTTGATTTCAGAAATGATTCAAAATAAGAACTGTCCCTGCTTTATGTGGTTACTCATCATCAAACAAGTTGAGCCAGCTGTTACGCCCCAACCAATGCCCAGCGCCAGCCATGGCACACACAAATGCACGCATCTCTACCCTTCAGGCCGAGCATCCCTCACATTCTCCAGGTGACATCATGGTTCCTAAGTGCTTGCCAACTTGGTTAGCTCTTGTGTCTTGATCAGAATATAGCGGCTTCTTTCTAAAAATAGTATGCAGAAAGGAACAGAGTGATTTTCCTTGATTCAGAGATTAGATTTCAACCAAAGTCCAAGTCCACAATTGCACTTGTTTGTTTTAGTGGTAGGGACTCACTCTGAACTCATTTTGGTCTTAGAGTCACTCACTCCTCCTTCATGGAACCTCTTGAGTCCACATTTTCCTGGTATGTTCTTTGCATTTTATTTATTGAATATTACGTTCACCATTGTTTAATTTCACTGTTTTCAGTCTTTCACTCTGTGAAAACATTTTAACTTCATTCTCTCAAGCCACGTAATCATTTGTCCCAGTTTGGTGCAATATGAAATTTTGGAAGGTATGTCTTCACCCAGGTGGAACAGGGACTGGAAGGACAGCACCTGTGGTTCCAGCACAGCGACCACGCTCAGGGTTGATCAACCACAAATCCACGGAACCGTAGCATCATCAGAGTCACTGCTAGCTCTGCAGTGAAGTGCCAGATCCCTTGTCAAGAGCCTCCCCTTCGCTCACCGTTCTCATCACATACGGCTGCTCTCTGTCTCTGGGTCCTCGTTTCCTTCACTGTATATATGGTCATGCTGGCTTAGGCACTGTCTCATCTATGTTCTCTAGAGATGTAGGAGCTGTTTTTGTAAACAGTATTCTTTAGCCAGTCGTTGAGACAGGGCTGCAATAAGGGATTCGTGAAACTTCAGCATGTTTCTTGTGTGGGTTCCTCCTTCCATAAATAAAACTTATGAAATTACGTATTTTGCAACTATTGGCATGCTGTTAGCCTTTTAACCAAGAAGCTGTTTTTTTGTTTGTTTGTTGGCATTCTAAAATAGATTAATTTTGAGTGGGCCCTTCATTATGTTTACTGTGCCTGATGGGTAAGCCTGCTCTGCTTTGTCATCTAACAAGAATGTGCCCCCATGCCCAGTACATGGCTTGTTGCTTCCCAATCCATTTGTCCCATCTTTTCTGTGATTGTGCTGAAATCTGGTTCTAGTATTGTAGGTGGGGCCACGTGCTGATTTCTCGGATCATAAATGCCACTTCTTTCACATTTGTTGGCACATTCTATACCAGCCGTTATTGTAGTAGTTGTTCAGAACATGCCTCTCAGACAGTTCATTTCTTTTTGTTAAACGCAATAACAATTTTATCTTGATATTTAATTTATAGTTAAGGATTTATGATGTCATTAGCAGTTAATACAGGTTACACAGTGACACTATTGCCAATATGTATCTGAGGAAGTTTTTGTCACTGATTTTAAATATTATAATTTTTTTGATTCACACATATGGTATAAAGTCAATGAAAATCTGAAAAATATTGAAAGTTATAAGGAAGAAAACATAAATCACCCAGAATATAATCACAGAGGAAAAAAAACTAATCATTTTGCTCTAATCCTTTCTAGACATTTTGTACATAAACTTATCTATACTTTTAGCGAAATTAACTCACTTTGCCTCACTCCTTTGTACTCTACTTTTTTCACTTAGCATTATACTAGAAAAATTAGCACATGTTATTTATTCTATTAGGCTATAATTTTAATTACTGAAATTATGATTCTTTTCTGAATATGCCACAGTTAATTTAATCTATCTTCTATTTTGGGAGGAGTTAGGTTGTTTCCAATTTTAGGAGGTTGTAATCAGGTCCAGCAAGTTTATTTATTTTGTGTTTGTCATTTTTTAATTGCTGCTGAAAAATTTGGGAGCTTGACAGGTGGTGGGAAATGGGATGTTTGATAAATGCAGTAATTATCATCTCCATCAAAATACTTGTTTTTTTGAAATTTCTCAATATGAACTTTTACAATTAAAATTTTTTGCCTTGAACTAAGGAAATATAATGTGAAGGCATATGAAAACCAGAAACTGTTGTTTAAAAATTTTTCACGAATTTAAATCTTGTAAAAATATTATAATAGCCATATTTTGTCGATGAAAGTCTATCTGCTTATAATGAATGAACTGACATCAGAATGATCCTAGTTTTCCTTACAGTTTTAATACTGAAAAAGCTGTTTATGGCTTTGTGTGCTTTATCTAATAAATTGCTTAAGAAACCAAGAAAAAGAAATAAGCCAGATTACAAAATACATCATGGGCTGAAAGTGCAGTGTGAAGAATCTCTCCTATTAGGCATTGCCTACCATTTGAAGAAGAAAGATGGATTGATAAAAGCTATTAAAAACTAGAATTAATACATATTTTATGGACTTCACAACATTAAGAGGATGATTAAACTTAAAGGTGGCCATTTCGCACTTTACACAGCACTTTATAATTTCATTTCCTCCCTCCGAGTGCCATGGTTGTAATGCCAGCAGACAGCTTATGTTCCAGAGAGGAAACAACACTCTTTAGCAGCTTGGCAATCAAAGATCTATTGTCTAAAAATCTTCCTGGTGTTTGTAATGCAGAACTGCCAAGGCATCTGCTTTTATCCTGGCAGAATTCAGACAGTTCAGTGTCCATAGACCCACATGTCATCTCTGACCTCCTACCAGAGTGCCCCAAACATGTTCTACCCTCACTTGCAATGTACTTTTTCCCATAAAGAGAGTTATAGCATGAATAAAGGTAAAAGAGCTGTAAATGTAATTACAGGAAAGAATTTAATCCGTACCCTGATTTATACTACAGGAAAATAAAAACAGCAATGTTTTACCACATAATGGGAACATAATTTTGTATCTTTTTAATGCATTCAGACACCAGTCATATTTTTCAGCATTTACAGAATGCAACTCTTGTTAAACAGTTTCTCTCACTCATAAATCAGTCTTGTGAACTTTTCCTCAAGAGTACAACCTATGAAGGAATTACTGGGTGGTAGTCCAGGCACAGTGGCTCACGCCTGTAATCCCAGCACTTTGGAAGGCTGGGGCAGGAGGATTGCTTGAGGACAGGGGTTTGAGACCAGACTGGGCAACATAGCGAGATCTCGTCTCAACAAAAAGGAAAAAAATTAGCCAAGCATGGTGGTGTGCATCCTTAGTCCCTGCTACTTGGAAGTCTGAGGTAGATTGATCACCTGAGTCTGAGAGGTTGAAGTTGTGGTGAACCATTTTCGTGCCATTGCCCTCCAGCCTGGGTGACAGAGTGAGACTCAGACTCAAAACACAAACAAATAAACAAAAAAGGAATTGGATGGAATGTAGAATTAGAGATATAAGAACAGAAATGTAATAGAGTAGAGTGGCTACAAGGAATAATGAACTTGTAGATTTTGGATTTCGCTTCTGGACCCAGTTCATGGGGCTGTCTCAGCAAAGTGGTATAGTCACATACCCAAAACAGGCACAATGAATACAAGATGGGAATGAATTGAAGGTACTTTAGCAGTGGGTTGAGGTGGGTTTTTGGGTATTCACTTTGAATATAAATCAATGATGTGTGCTGATAAAAAACATTTCACTTGACACGTAACCAGGTGTTATTCAACTTTTCATAATAATAAATACATAATAAAGTAATGGAATAGCACATAGCCAGATGCTATTCAATTATTTCAATAGTAATAATAATAATAGTAGTTTTATCCAAAACCTACATATCTCAGCTAGACCGTGTACATAAATCATGTCACACCCTTTCAAAAAGTGTGCAAAGTGTATTATTTAAAAATTAAAATACATTAAAATCAAAGGCTGGCAGCTGGGGAGGAAGGTGATGGGGCCAAGTGACTTGACATTTGTTTAACCCCAAGGGCTGCATCTTTTCCAACATGCTATGCAGTGATGGGCAACCATGTTTCTTCTGTGGTATTGAGGGGACTCTGGAGTCTGTTGTCTACACATAGTCACCTTTGTGATTTTTTGGATATGCTTCCCAACTGTAAAATAAGCTCTTAATCACCCACAACACATTCTATTCTCTCATGATTAACTATGCATTCTCAATTATGACAGGTTCTCACTAGTGAACTGTTTTGGCATTGTTCAGTGGCTGTCAGACCTCTGGCAAACACCAACACATGCCCGGAGGGAAATCTCTGTTTGTGGTACATCCTCTGGTCAAAATTCTGTAGCCCATATCATGAGAGAATCATTTACATAGGTTCTTTTTATATTATAGATCTTAGACTACCCTCTGGAGAGTCATTAGACATTGGTAAATATATAATATTTTACTCCCAGAGAACATTTTATGGAGCTGTCCTTATAAGAAGCAGCTTCATCACAAATCAATGCTTGCAAATCCAGAGAGAGAGAGAGAGAGAGACAGAGAGACAGAGAGAGAGAGAGAGAGAGAGTGTGTGTGTGTGTGTGTGTGTGTGTGTGTGTGTGTGTGTAGGGGAATGGGAGGGGGATGGGGAGTAAGAAGGGGAGAAGAGGAGGGGAAGGGGGAGAAAGTGAGCGAGAGAAAGGGAAGGAAAGAGAGTTGAGAGAGAGAGAGAGACAGAGACAGAGACAGAGACAGAGACAGAGAAAGAGAGTTCAGATTTGCAGGTTATATTTTCTTTTTTTTTAATATTCAATATTTTTTTATTGTGATATTGAGGGTACAGTTAAGGGTTAGGTACACAAATATGTCTCGTTCAGGCACCCTTGTTGATAAGAAGTGTCCCCCCATCCCCAGACAGGTATCTACTACCATTAATCCCTTCCCCTATCCCTCCCCCACCCCATAGTTTCCCACCACTGTCAGTCATTTTCTTGTGATAATACGTTGAATGCTCAAGGTCTACTATATAAGTGAGAACATGTGATACTCAGTTTTTTGTTTCTGTGAGAGCAGGTTATATTTTCAATCACTGTTTGCCTGTCCCTCCCGAGTGGCAATTATACCAGCCACTGAAGCCCCATGAGAGCCTCCAAAGTGATTTTTCTGTATGATCCAGTGCTTCTATTTCATGGCTGACAGTCCTTAGCATTTCTTCCAATAAGGTAAAATTCTTCTGCACTATTTTCTCATGGTGAGTAAAAACATTAAAGTTTAATTATTATTTAAATGGATTGTAACTTTTGGCAAACTGGTTACTCTTTACCCTTGGTTTTCTAATCTAAAAATGGAGAAAATGTTAGGATCCATGCATTTTGAGGATTCGAGTATATAATACACTTGTGCAAGGTGCCTTGCTGAGTGCTTGGTCACGTGAAACAATCTGTAGTTATTGTGTCTATGGAAACACAAAGTCCCTCCACTTTCTCATTCAATGTTTACTTGGGTGTAGACGATGCCAGAGTACCGTATTTATGAGGAAAAAGAGGCCTGAGGATCAAGGCTGTGCGAGATAAGAGAAGAGACAGGATGGGGTATGGGGGTGAGAGAAGGATGGAGAAGGAGAGGAGAGGAGGGGAGGGCAGGGAAAAGAGGAGAGGAAGAAGAGAATAAGGAAAGAGGAAGGGAGCAAAGAGGGAGGAAAGAGCAGAAGAAGAAGAAAGAGGGAAGTAGAGCAGAGAAGAGGAGGAGGAGGAGGAGGAGATGGGAAGGAGAATAAGGAAGAGGAGGGGCAGGGCAAGGAGAGGAGGAGGACAAAGAAAAGGAAGAAAGGAAAGAGGAAAAGAGAGGCGCGAAAGAGACGAGGATGCGGGGAATGGACGAGGAAGAGGAGTAGAAGGCGGGGAGGGGAAGCAGGAGAGGAAAGAAGGAAGCAGAACAGAAGAGGAGGAGGAGGAGGGACGAAGAGAAAGAAGGAAGAGAAGGAGGAGGAAGAGGCAGGGGAGGAGGAGAAGGGGAAAGAGGGAAGTAGGGCAGAGAAGTGGAGGAGGAGGGGCGGGGGAGGAGAGAGCCGGAGAGGAGAAGAAGGAAGGGGAGAGGCAGGGAGAGAGAGAAGGGGAGAGGAAAAAGGAAAATAGAGGAGGGAGAACGGAGACGAGGAGAAGGAGGAAGAAGAGAGTGTGAGCCTTGAATGCAGAGAGAGATGAATGCAAGCTGCAGGCAAATGTGAGATGGGGAGAGAGGCCTCTGGGGACATTGGTTTTCATTGCCTTTCATTTTCAAAATTTAGTTTATTGCAAAAAAGGTAGAATCTTCTTGTGGTTAGCATTTAACTAAAGTGAAAGAAGGGAGGAGAAAGAGCGAGGACAGGGCAGACATGTCTTTCTAGTCCTGATCCTACCTCCTCCCTTCTCCACTCGATATGACCAGCTTTGTAGTGGAAGGCGTGGAGACGGTAAGCACATCAGCTCTCTTTCACTTCCAGGCCCTGCTGGTCACATGTTGTCAAGACTAGAGGGGGTTACATGCACACAACCTTTCCCTTTCCAAGTCTAGCCCCATCCCATCACTTTCTCCTTCCCAGGTTTTTAATTTTGGGGGCGGACGGGGGTTATAATATTTGATTTTCAGAAAAACTGGGAGATTAACAGTGGTCCAGAAAAATAGAGAAATCATCGACTTGTGATTTAGTGAGTGAGAAGAATCTTAAAAAAGGAAAACATTTGATTGCTTTGTTAGTACAGATAATGACTGCTTCAATGAATAGAGCATGAAGAAAATATTTATTGTGCTGACTTCCTTATAGAAAAATTGATTGCAACCAAACCACAAAAATCCTGCAATTAAAGCCTATCTGCCAGGATTCAGAGATTGTCAACAAGTAGAATTATGTCTGTCTGTCCTGGAAGGATTTGATATTTTTACAGCCAGTACTGATGTCTTATTATAACTGATTACATCGGACTACTTAAATCCCAGTGGAGAACATCCTCATAAAATGGTATCTAATCAATCTGATGAAGCATGACCAGCATGTCACTGTATAATGGGTTACATCTTGGAAGCTGGGCCACTAAAAATAAATTTCACTCTTGCAGTTGTCTCTTTCTGTGAGTCAACATGCTGCAAAAATTCCTATGTACTTGGTTAAAGACTTATGTAACATCTGCAAATCCATGGTTAGCTCCTTACTAGTTTAGTAAACATTTGATCTTAGTTTTTAAAATAAAATTGATTATTTAGAAGATTAAAGTTACCAGTTAAGAAAATTGCTTTGTCTTTTATCTTTAATTTAAGAATTTAAGGTTATGTTTGTAAGTTCTTTAGATCAAATATAGGACATCTCAGAATTCACTAAGTCTCTTGACCCCAGGCTGATTCCTGGTGACCTTAAGATTATTTAAAAATCTGGATTTTGTCATTTGTTTATAGGATGTTTAAAAAATGACATTTACACACAATTAAGTCTCATCATCTGCAAAATGTTGTCACAATCACTGTTTCACAATATTACATGTGATACTATGCCAGAGAGTCAGCTTAGACCATGACGTACAACACTGCTCTCAGCAAAGCTTTTATTGCCAGTTCCAGTAATAATTGGTACACACGAAGATAAAAATTAGATAGTAACTGTTCAATTTGAACTTTTATGAGCTTCTAAAAAATGACTTGTTAATGTACAAAAATGGAGAATTTTAACATTTAGTTTGTGAGACAAAGAACATCAATAGACCAACTCATATCTGTACAGGCAAGCCCAGATTATGTTAACCACAAAGATACATGACAGCCATTACTGATAACAGTTCATATGGTGCTTTTATTTTCTGTCTTCATACATGTAATTTTTCCCCATAATTTTTAAAATAATTCCAATCAAGTAAGAACACATATGCAACACGATTAACAAACTCCACCTGCATTTTGAACAGATGTCGATGTTGTGATTTTTATTAATTTTTTCCTCATAAAGTGATTTAGAGTACAGCAGGATCTTACCAAATTCTTTTTGCCACCTTAAAACTCCCACCAAAGCCAGTGGGAGTTGTGCTCTCATGCCAGCCTCTTTAACGCACCATGTGATGTCAACTGAGTAGAAAGGGAAACACAGTGCAGTGACAGGAACAAAACTTATGAGATCTTATGTCTTCAAATAATCTTTTTCCAATGACACGCTAAATGTACATAATAAAATAAAATAATAATTTCAGTGGATCTGAATCTTGAACTTGGTTCATTATGTTGCTTATTTAAATTTGGATTGATTGAAAATTTAATCTCTCTGTAGAAGTGAAGACAGTTAAACAATCAATATTAATTTAATAATATTATTAATAAAGTAATTATTAACATTGTTTAGGGGTTTATTATTTTCTAAAGATTTTAAAAATTGTTTTGTGTGGGTTTTCTAGTTTGATATACATAATAATTATGTACCAGTGTATCAATTTTTTCTTCATTGCATTATTGAATTTCCCCAAATAGTGGCTCTGCAGATGGCATTTTCACACTTCTTTTCTGTATTATAATACCTTAAAATCATAAACCAAAATGCAGATTTGGTAAACGATGAAATGTTTCTGTTTAAATTCCATTTCATAGAGCTTACCCTTGTGATCCGTGATTTCAGCTAGCTGGATGTTGTTTCAGATTTCTTGCCACAAATAGGTAACTCCTGTTTTCTGACCAATAACATAAAGATAGCTGCCACCATATCTGACATTGATCCCTTGAGACTCTTGAAGTGGCTTTCTGAAGGAAGTGTCATCGGAAGTTAAAAACACGCTGTTTCTATTCCTACCATAGCGCAAGGCTTCAGAAGCTGAAGCCTGAACCAGAAACCAGATTTCTTTGTTTGATGTCTTTGAAGGAAAGAAAGAACAAAGGACAAGAAAATACAAGAGGGGTCTGAGTCAGTAAGAGCTAGGCAGGATTCACCACACACCAATATGCTTTAGAAGTGTTAATAAGCACTTCCCTATGGACAATTAGAGCATAGAGGGGCAGAAGGAATTGGTTTAAAATGCATAAGCAGTCAAAGATGTCAGATATTATCATCTCAGTTTCCCAATAGTTTCTTGAAGGGCCTAAGCTATGTGAACTACAGTGAAAATTTAATGTCTATGTAGATGTGAAGTGAGTTAAGCAATCAATATTAGTTTAATAATATTATTGATAAAGCAATTATTAACATTGTTTAAGGGTTTATTATTTTCTAAAGATTTAAAACATTGTTTTGTGTATGTTTTCTAGTTTGATATCCATAATAATCTCAGGTGCCAGCATTACTGAGGAGGAAACTGAGACGTAAGAAGGGTAAATATCCAACATCGAGCAAGTACTTCAGGCCAGAGCTTGGTTTTAATCCCAGAAAGCCTGACTACAATTTGAGTGGTCAGCATCGCATGTAACTGCCTTTGTGTCTAAAGGACTGGGAGCAGAGAAGAAAGTCTGATCATTTCTAGCATCTTGAAAGTAAACTACAACCCAGGTGTCAAGGCCAGGACTTTGCCAAATGACTGCATTAGAGAAACAATCCGTTCTGTTTTGCTCTTATAGACTTCGTCTTACCTGTCCCTATAATTTTCATATTTCCATCTTTTCTATTTTAATTTCTGATATTCTTTCACCTAAAACAATTATTTTCTGGCACAGTATAATATTTTAGATACTGCCTAATGTCTTTCCATGTGCTTTGATGTTGTGTAAATATAGTCAAAGAAAAGCAGAGAATTGTGGTAATGATGTGAAGTTTTTCAAGGAGAATATTTCAAAGAATCTTAGATTATTCAAATAATTGTTTAAAAATTCTGCTTTACTTATTTTTGGTGGAACTGAACAGGTTTTTGACTTTTACTATGTATGTGTAGTAGTTATGTCTCTGAAGAAAAAAAAATATCTTGGTGATGTGGAGAACTCTCGACACAATCTAGCCAGCTACTTTTCTCATGATGTTCTTCAAATGTCCAGGGCGCACTCACCTCAGTCATCAATGCTGTCTTCTCCTTCGTTCACACTTTTCCCACTTCATATTATTTCTTCATGGACCTTACTTGCGCTGTCTTTCCAAATACATGTATATAAAAGAAATGTTTATATATTGAAAATATATAAACATTGAAAATTGAAAATTGTGTACACTCCCATCTCATCAGTGAGAGGGCTCATTGGTATTGATAGTCACACTGGTAGCAATTTTCTATATATTTAATAAATGAAATCTACATTTTGGAAAATGATGAGAAGTTATTCATTTATCAAATACTTAGGGTAGAATACATTAAAGAGATGAGACCATTAAAGGTAGAATTTAGGTTTTCAAGGCTCAAAGAGTAGAGATAATTTTATCTTTAAAATCTTTAAAAATATTTTTGTTATGTGACACTTTTTTTTAGAGATACAGATCACTTGAAAGCTGAGAAAAAGAACATTTGAAAATTTCAGAAGAGCACAAAGGAGGAAGTAAACCTCACCCATATTCCCTTGATCCTCAATCTCAACCTTGAAAAAAACCCTACTAATACATTTTTGATAAAGAGTCTTTCAGCTCTTTTCATATACATGTATATATACATTTTCATATTTCCATCTTTTCTATTTTAATTTCTGATAGTCTTTCACCTAAAACAATTATTTTCTGGCATAGTATAATATTTTAGATTACACATATATATGAAAAACAATATAAAGTAGCTACAGTTTTTATCTTTTTTTCTCATTTGAATATTTCATAATATTTTCTTATGTTGACTGTTCTTCTATAGTAGGATCATTAACTTTTTTTGTAACTGTTGTTGCTCTGGCAGTCTGTTGTAGCCTATTATTATGGGTTATGTTCTCCCCCCCGCAAAAATAAAAGGTATGTTGGAGCCCTAACCACCAGTATCTCAGAATGTGCCTGTTTTTGGAGATAAGATCTTTCTGGAGCCAAGCAAGTTAAGATGAAGCCATTAGGGTGGGCTCTAATCCAGTATGATTGATGTCCTTATAAAAAAAGGAAATTTGGAGTGTGTGCGTGCACACACACACACACTCACACACACACAGATTGAGAGAAAGAGAGAGAAATCAAGAGGAGGTGCAGACATAGTTCAGGATAATGTGTCTACAAGCCAAGGAATGCCAAATATAGCACACAATAGAGTTTTCCTCATAGTCCTCTGATGGAACCAATCCTGTGGACACTTCCTTCTTGAATTCCTAGCCTCCAGATCTTGGAGAAAATACATTTCTGACATTTAAACTTCCCAGTTTGTGGTATTTTGTTGTGGCGGCCAGAGGATCCACTTATGGATCTCCTCTGAGTAATGTGTTTAGACTTAGGAAAATAACTAGGATTAAAGAAGGAATTGTATTGAAATACAGTTATATTAAGATTTTATAAATATTTTGGGATATTATAACAATTAACAAATTATCTAAGATTAACTATGCTCTCAGTAGATTTAAGAACTAAAAAGTAACTACATAATTATGTAGTAACTGCCATAATTCAAAATAGTCATAGATGTATGAGTTACTGGTGACAACAATATTGTGATATAAAAATACTGTGATTTCTAAAGCTGACAATGTTGTAAGTGTTGCCAAAATTACTGTGGCAAAATTACTGTTTTCTCTAGTCATATTTGAAATTTTGGTTAGGGGTAAATGAAAATAAGAATGTCATGCTTGTATCATTTGCTGCAGAAAAAGCTTTTCATAAAATCCAGCATCCTTTCTTAATAAAAACCTTCAAACACCTTGTTATAGCAGGAACATACCTCAAAATAGAAAGTGTCATTTACGATAAATCCACAGCTAAATGGACAGAAACTAGAAACATTTCTCCTGAAAACTGGAACAAGACAAGGCCACCCACTCTCAATCCTACTGTTGGAAGTCCTAGCTTGGGCAATTAGATAAGAGAAGGAAATCAGGGGTATCCAGATAGGAAAAGAGGAAGTCAAGTTATCCCTCTTTGCTGATGATATGATTCTATACCTTGAAAATCCAAGAGAATCTGTCAAAAACCTGCTTGCACTGATAAAGAACTTTGGTAAAATCTCAGGGTACAAAATAAATGTGCAAAAGACAGTTGCATTCAAATACACCAACAACAAGCAGGCAGAGATCCAAATAAAAAGCACAATCCCATTCACAATATCCACCAAAACAAACAAACAAACAAAAAAAACAAAAAACCTCGAAATCTTCCTAACCAGAGAAGTAAAAGACCTTTACAATGAGAATTACAAAAGACTCCTTAAAGAAATCCAAGAAGACACAAACAAATGGAAAAATACTCCATGCTCATGGATAGGAAGAATCAATATTGTTAAGATGTCCATCTCACCAAAGGCAATCTACAGATTCAACGCAATACCCATCAAGTTACCAACATCATTCTTCTCAGGCCTGGAAATGACAATACAGAAATTCATATGAAAACATAAATGACCACGAACAGCCAAAACAATCCTTAGCAAAAGAAACAAAGCAGGAGGTATCACACTTCTATACTTCAAACTTTACTATAAGGCTACCATAATCAAAACAGCCTGGTATTGGTATAAGAACAGGTATATAGACCAATGGAACAGGATAGAGATTCCAGAAGACAAGCCTCAATTTCTCAACCATCTCATCTTTGACAATGTCACCAACAACAACCCACTGGGGAGAGGAGAACCTATTCAGTAAAATGGTGCTGGGAAAATTGGCTGATCACATGCAGAAGATTGAAACAGACCCCTACCTATCACCATACACAAAAATTAACTCTAAATAGATCAAAGGCCTAAACACAAAACCTCAAACTATAAGAATCTTAGAAAATGCAGGAGACATCCTTATGGAAATTGGAACTGGCAACCAATTCCTGATCAGAACCCTAAGTGCCCAGACAGTAAGAAAGAAGATAGACAAGTGGGACCTCATCAAACTGACGAGCTTCTGCAAAGCCAAAGAAACTATCAAGAGAGAAGGGAGACAGCCCATAGAATGGGAAAAAATATTTGCCAACTATATATTTGACAAAGTTTAACATCTAAGCTCTACAAGGAACTCAAAAGTGCTGAAAGGATAAAAACCAAACAGTCCCATTAAAAAGTGGGCAAAAGACATAAATAGACAAAAAAAGATATAAGGGCAGCCAACAGACACATAAAAAAGTGCTCAGTCTCACTCATCATCAGAGAAATGCAAATCAAAACCACTTTGAGATACCACCTAACCCCAGTAAGATTAACCATCATTAATAAAACAAACAACAACAGATGTTGAAGAGGATGTGGAGAGAAAGGAACGCTTCTACACAGCTGGTGGGAATGCAAACTAGTGCAACCTCTTTGGAAGACAATGTGGCGATTTCTGAAAGAACTAGATATTGACCTTCCATATGACCCAGCAATTCCCCTATTCCCCAGAGGAACTCAAATTATTCTACAAAAAAGATACCTTCACACATATGTTTGTTACAGCTGTATTCACAATAGCAAAAACATGGATTGGATAAAAAAAAAATGTGGTACGTGTACACAATGGAATATTATGCAGCCATAAAGAAGGACAAACATGTGGACTTCACAGCAACTTGGATGGATTTAGAGTCGATCATACTCAGTGATCTATTACAGAAACAAAGAACAGCACCATATGTTCCATAGTACCATATGTTCCCATTCATAAGTGGACCTTGAATTTTTATAATACTATAAGAAAGGCATTGGCAATGGTGGGGAACTGTCAGGGGAGGGTGGTGGAATTGGCAGTTGGAAACTGCAAGGGGAGGGAGGGGAACACCTCATCAACAAGTGTACCTGCATAATCAACGTTTGTATAACTAACCTAGAATAGTACCCCACATCTTTATAAAAAAATAAAAAAATAAAATAAAAGTAAAAAAATAAAAAAGTAAATAAAAATAAAAAGTTTGAACTTTATAAAAGTCAAAAAAGAAAAAAACATGTGTGAAGAACGCTCATTCTACAATATGATTTTTATATTGTTCTATACTACATCGTCATTGATTGTAGGGTCCATAGATTGTAAATAGTAGACACTCAATGAAAAGGTAACAAATTTCTCAGTTTCAACTCTAAAACACTGAGTCAAGGGAATCAAATCATTCATATGACTTTCACTGCAAAATGCATTACCTTCAGCCCAGAGGGTTCAAATTTTAAATTCCTGTCTCTATGTACCTGCTGGGTATTTTCACTAGAATGTCCTGCAGGGGCCTCAAACTCGACATGCACTAATCTCATTATTCTGTTTATAGTATTAGCCCTTGTTTTCTAGAAAAGAGAGCCCAAGACAAGGGTTTTCATGCTACCACTGTCCTGTGAGTGCTTCCTGGGAAGCCAGAGTGAAGACAAAAGAAAGTCAGTCAGAAGAGCAAGGGCATGTACACGTGGATACAGTCTCAGATCCAGCAAGTTCCAGTTGTGGCTCAGTTTCACATGAGCAATTGTTCATCTTCTAGGAGGCAGTATGATACGACTGCACCTTGGAATAGTCTACAGGGAGTGAAGGAAGAAAAAAGAAGAATGTCTTCTGGATTTTCTTATCTCCTCTCTTTTACTGAACAGTTTTCCCACTGCATTCTTAACTCACCAGCTATCTAGGTTGTGTTACTCATCTCCTCCAGAAGACCAGATTCTACCACAGTTCCAGTAGATTCAAGGCACAGTTGACAACCGACAGGGCCAACCCCAGGACAATCCTTTCTTTGACCTGTAACTTCACAGGTTCACGTAAGTAAAGCTACGCTCATGTGTGGGCACAAGGGTGGGCTCCCACTGGAGCCACAGGGTAAAAAATAATTCCCAGGACTGGAGGCAGGGGACATATGTTATGAGGCATAATGTAGGGTGTCCTCAGGGCGTGCCACCGGCAATTTGGAAGATCAACAACAGCTGGTGCAGACAGCCCAGTGACCAAGTAAATTGCTTACTACAATGTTCTGTTTGTCCATGGTCTCAAAGGCAGAGATGGAGCCCAGTAAACCTTTGTCCAGTGAAAATAAAATCTCCGTTCTGGCTGACCCACATGCGCTGGGTTCTGGAGGTTCTTCTGGAGGGCCGCTGAGCAAAAACCATGGTAGGGAAATCTGGAGAAATGTGTAGACTAGATCTGGTATATTACTTTTCCATATTTCCTTCAAAACCTTCTCTTTTCTTTTTATTCCTACTGAATATGAACTCTAAGATAGTCAACAGATTAGACACATACTTTAAGCACAAGATTTTTAACTATGCAGATGATTGGATCAAATCAAGCATGCTTAACACTAGGTTCTTTAAAACAGGGGAAAGCACCGTGAATGACAAAAGGTGTGGTATCAACTCTCCTTTAGTTTTTTTCTCTCATCTCTTACTCCAGAGAAAGTCAATTTCATGGGCCAGGCATTTTTCCTCTTGCGATGGATGATGTGGTATTTTCTAGAACACACTTTGTTTGCACTGGGCATCCTGTCCCCTTCTGGTAAAGAGAAAGTATTAGAAAAGTTGGTACGGGTAGCCACAGTTCATCAACTTCAGCAACCCATTTTCAGAGGCCCTGAACTTCCTCCCTAGAGAACTGTGGCATGCCTCCCTTTGTAGGAAGCAAACTCAGAAAGATTGCCTGTGGCTAGTTCAGCCACTGTCCATTGCATCATGGGACAGAACTTTTGAGATGACTGCTTTTAAGTCAATTAATGGCATCCAAGAGATAATGGGTAGTTGGTTTTCTTCTTCTTGAAATTTGTATTGCATTTGGAGGCCCTGTTTGATGCTTGCATCTCAGCCTCAGATTATATAGTCTTTTGGTTTTGGGTAGCCTGCCTGTCCTTTCCTACAATGCTTCCCTCCACTCTCCCATGAAATGTGCAAGACTAGGGGTTAGAGTTTAGAGTTAAACTAGCTTGAGCATCTCCGACACACGTATTCTGACTCTGTGTATCCTTTTTCTCTTCCTTGTGAATTACTCAAACAATGTCTGCTCTTGCTTTCCAGACCCTTGCCGGGTGTTTTCATTTAGAGGGGCAATTCTCCATACTCCTGCTGAGTCATGCTTGGGGTCCAGTTGACCTTGAGATAAGGGAGCTTCACCTAATGCTGACATGACTGTTAGTACCTTATCACATAAGGTTTTAGTTGTTTATTATCTGCCATGTTATTTTTCAGCATAAATGAACTCAGAGGAGCCCCCTTGTTGGTCCCATTGGCATATCTCCCAGGGACACGGTCTTCACAGATAGTGGCAGGCCAGCCCACCCCCGCAGGGCTCCCACTTTCTTGAGGTGGTAATGGAATAATCTTCTTACACAAAAGCATTGTAAGTGTGCATTCTATTTTTTCCCCACATGGCCCCATTTAATAACCCACCCACTCCCCCCATCCGAGTTAATTACTGGTTACAACCTTAGTGTAAATAAACTTGCTTGTACTACCCATGAACTGTCGCTTGTCTTCTTGCTAGTGGATAGGATAGAGACCAAGGAGTAGAGCCTGAGTTTAATGTTAAATATCATCTTGGATAGTCCTCAAGGCATTAGAGAGAGTGCTTACATTAAAACATCTACAGATCACTTTGACATTCACAGATTGTTCCACAAAGGACCCTCACATTGGCCTGAGATGTGCAGGCTATTCATATTTCAGGAAGAGCTTGTCATTACTTCAAGGCAAACCAGCAAATTATCCCCCAGCAGGAACTCAAGTCTCCATGAATACATCTGTAAACTTGGAATAGTTTTGCTTCAGCTTTTACTCCTCTGCCTGTCCAGTTTCATTTGAGCTGACTTTTTGCTCTATTGTATTTGGCAAAAATCTAATAGTTGGGTGGGAGATTTTGTGAGCATGTCCCTGTTGGGGTTTACCCTGTACAACTTATCAAGACAACGACTAAATAATAAAAGATACTATATGTCTTTTAGAATATTCTTTCTAATTTTTCTGAGATATCTCATTTCCCACAATATATAATGATTATTTTAGAAAAGGAGTCAAATGTAAATAATTTGAATCATATTCTTGAAGTCAGAGCTTTTCTTCTTGATATTTACCAGATTCTTGGAACACTCTTGGGAAGACCACTGAGTAGTAGCTTTTGAAATCAGTAGAGTCCCTTAAACACCAGAGAAATCTGCCCACTATTGAAGTGGAATTAAGGTTAAAAAAAAAAAAAACCTTTATCAAAACTTTCAAAAGGTCTTTACTCAAATAGATTTTCCTGTAGGCTGTTAGAGGCTACAGACTTCAAAACATTTAAGGATTCAGTTGGGATCGTTAATGGATTTTATATTTAATTTGATTTCTAGACCATTTATTTCTCAGTAGACAAATTGGGAGTATATATGCAAGAAAGTCATGAAGGGGGCAATTATTGTTGGTCTTTGTCTTTCCTGAACAAATGTGGAGGAGATTAGTTTTTTAAAAAAGGTAAAGATTCATATACATTTTAGTTTTAACAAATTCTGTCATGTTGAAGTTATTTAATCTTCCTTGCATCCAATTTATGAATGGAGGAGTAATTTGTTAATATAGAACACATTTCCTTTATTTCTGGGCCATCTATTTTCCTGCCTGCAGACTGTAGGCAGCCTTTGTCATTTTAATGTGCTTTCTTGAGAAGAATCTTCAACCAGTATCAATGAGTGACTCAATGTTATGTTTTTGTTCTCAAGACTGTACATATTCTCTTATCGAGTCTAATGTCTACATGGTTAATGTCTACAAGGCACTAAAACATACATTTTATAATCTCTTGGACAATTGAGCGCTTTATCTTCTGGTAAACCAAGATTAAACTCTAGGTATTATCTTACCCAGTCAAAAGCCCTCCTGCTATTCTGTGATGCAAACACAAAGCAAGTATATTGATCTTACCTGACAAGTCTAGATGTTGGTTCAGATACTCAGGGATGTGCAAATAATCCTTTCTCCAAGTGTTTACTCTTTCTCCATAGAAAACAATATATTTGCTAGAATTTTATGAAGGTGCAGTTTATTTTTTAAAACTGTGCATCAATTCTATGTATTGTAAATGATCTGTTGCAGACTATAGAGTTGTTAATCATGAATAAAAGTTTATGCTTGTATATCTTTATGAAATTTTGAGTTACTGTTTCTCTATATTTTAGTTGGAATAAAATAATATTTTTTAGAGGAAGAATCATAAAATGATATGTACTGGTTGATTCAGATAATTCAAAATCATACTATTTAAATAATGAGTGATGCTGTTTTTAAGGTAAGAGTGGTAAAATGTCGCACAGGACCCATTTAGCCAACATTGGGGAGCATAGAAATGGGGACAGAAACCATTTGTGGTGTTAGGCTGGGGGAGTCATTCAGCATCTGTGGCTAGATGGAGTGGAACTTTCTTGCGAAGAATCTTCAATAAATATCAGTGAGTGACCGAGTGCTATGCTTTTGTTCTCAAGATTTGTACATATTCTCTTATCTGGTCTAATGTCTATATGGTTAATGTCTACAAGGCACTAAAATATACGCTTTATAATCTATTGGACAATTGAGCAGTTTAATGTCTTGGAACATCATAACTTCATGGAATTTCATGAATTGATGTCCAGGCAGGATTTGCTGCATGGCATCGCGTGAACATAGAGAGAGAATTTGCTCATGCATGATGATGATATTTTCACATTTAGAAGACATTTCTTTTGCAACCCAAGTGCTGTCACCTCGGGAGCAGAATGTGATGAGTGACTTCCCGGCTTCAGGAACGCAGCACAGCAGTCTGCAGAAGGAACCAAGGAGTATAATAAGCAAATAATGCAAAAGACAACAAGCCAAATACGTTCTACCATTGCCCATGATTGGTAAAGGATCCAGCTCATTTTGCAGAGGGCTCTGTAGATTAAATTCCAACTCAAAAAATGTACAGCTTGATCAGTTAAATTTTGCAAATGACTTTACAGATGAGGGATGCCATTTGACAGTGAAGATGCACTTCCATTGCTGGAGCATTTAAAAAACTCTGCAGCTGAGATGCACTGAAGCCCAGAAGCAGGTGCCGGATCTGCTTCCAGTTAAAAGAAATCAGCAGAGTATTCATATTCACTAAGAGCACAGTTTAAAAGAAGTGCAAATTATGTACAGTACATGGCTTAATTATTACATTCTGAAAGTCAGTTAGCAAAGCAGCAGCTATCTGACAGGTACAATGTGAGACTAAAGGAGGAAATTCGAGCTTTATCGGTAGTGATGATGACACTGGTCATCCAGTTTCTCTGTACTTTACCCTGGATCACAGTCATCCTCCCTTGGACAGTGGCATAAAGGAGATAAGTGCCCCTTTGACATTAGCTGGCAAAGAAAGAGGAAGAAAGAGAGAGAGGGAGGGAGAGAGAGAAAGAGAGGGAGGGAAGGTAAGAGAGGGAGAGGGAGGGAGAGAGGAATAGGGAGAGACAGAGCAGGAAAGAGAAAAAGGGAGGGAAGGGGGGGAAGAAGGAGAGAAAGGGTGAGGGAGGGAAGGATGAGGAAGGTGGGAGAAAGGGAGGTTGACACAGTTTCAGGTCTTTGCAAATTCCTGTGGCCTTCTTCTTCATGGCTGGAATGCTTAACACATCACTTCAATTGTAGAAAGAGTTGCCCCCAAGTGTTACCCTTTAGTGCACAGCCTCCCTGTCCTCTGGCAAGTGTGTTCAATGTGTGTCTGGACATGGGACCAGACAGATTCTAACCTCCAGCCCTAGCTTTTTCTCTGAATTACTGACTTGCTTATCAAGTTGTCTCGTGGCAGCCATGCTTGGAGATTTCGCCAATTCCCAAATAGAATGTTTGAAGATTCTTGATTTTTCTCTCTGCTTACATTCTCATCCAGTCACACTCCCTGCTGCAATGGTTTTTCCCCTTTTAGGAATCTACCTTCATCATCCTCTCAGTTACTCAAGTCAGAAGTATAAGTGCCAGCCTTGATTAATCATTATCCTTATGCATTGCATCCAATGTATCAGCTCAGCCTCTCAATTTTTCCACCCAAATAAGTCTCACAATAGTCATCTTTATGAAATGTTGCTAACATCCTTTCTGTCTTAATCTTTTAGACTGTTATAACAAAAAATTCTTTCTAGCAAAAACAAAAACAAAAAAAGTATTTCTTATAGTTCTGAAGAAAGTCAAAGATTAAGGTGCAGCGGGTCTGGTGTCTGGCTAGGGCCCTTTTCTGGATGGCAGACTGTTGCTTTCTTTCTGTGTCCTCACATGGTAGCAGGGGCAAGGTTTCCTTCTGGGTCTCTTTTATAAAGATACTATTAATCCTATCCATGAGGGCTCCTCATATTTGATCACCTCCCAGAGTTTCCACCTCCTCATGCCATCACGTTGGGCAACAGGTTTCAACATATGAATTAGGAGGGTTTCAACATACGAACAGACATTCAGTCTACAGCACCTTCTTTCAGGTCAACACCTTCTCTCAATAGGAACAGTGCAGAATCTTCTTGTGTGTACACTTGGTCCCCTCCAAGCCACTTTCTGAGATTTAAGAACTCTTTTGGCTGTGACAAGACCCTGACTGCCTTGTCCCCCTTCCTCTTACTCACTGTGTTCCTGAGCTGTTTTTACTTCTCAAATTTATAAGTTCTTCTCAGACTCAGAGACTTTGCCCATATATTTTCTTTCTCATTTTCCCACATGCATCTTTTGTGACTGATTCCATGGACTCCTTCCAGCCTCAATCTACACGTTACCTGTTTAGAGAGGCCATCCCTGACCATTCTACCTAAAATACGTCCTCCGCTCCCATCCCCACTCTACTTACTTTCTCAGCAACTTAATTTTTTCTTTCTTTTAAAAAAATAACACAACTAGCAATAATTTGCTACTCCAAATTATTTTCTGGAAATAATAAGCCATACTGGAATATTTGAATGACTTGAGTTCAGCCACAAATTGAACACAGGATGCTCTCTTAATGCATCCTCTTCTATCACCAGCTGTCCAGATATCACACAGTGGGCTTATCTTTTTATAATTCATTTTATTATCCATCCTGCATTAATCCTTCCTTATTCCATCTACCAATAAAGACTCTCGGATGTCCATTGGACATAAACTTGAACTAAGGTGCTACAGTTTTGTTACTTAGTAGACTACAAGCAAAGCATAGTTTTGGCATTGATATTTAGATTAGTTTATTGTATATGGTCATAATTGCAGTGTTTTCCAGACTTTGGTACCTATTATCACTTTACCAGAATTATAAGTAAAACAAAAATCTATAGCAAAAATAATTAATTATAGGTAGGGTGAAGCCTTTTAAAATACAATAAAATAAAGCAGAATTTTAAATAGTTATAATACCATAACACTGGGCATAAAAATGTTTGTGTTTGATTTTAAAAATTGATTTTATTAATTTATTAAAAAATAGTCCTTAATTAAATGTTATCTATTCTGGAAAGTTTACCTTTTACTATTTTTAGTTGACGTTTTATTGACACTCCAAAATCCAGTTATTTATCTATAAAAAAGAAGCCCACTTTAGAGACGACCTTGTGTTAACACGTAACTGATTCAGCCTGGGAGCAAAGAAAAAAGGAAGTCAAGGCAGTTTTGATGGCTTTGCATTTGAAATGCTATAATAAAGTTAAGACTGAGGACTGAGAGTGGCAATCAGAAATCATGTGGACCCCTTTAAGCAGAGTTATATTTCACCGACACAATCCAACAGGCTGGGTAATGGAGAAAATTCCTAATAACTAATTGGTGCTGCATCAGTTTTAATGTCCACACTCATTTTGAGATCTTGATATATCCCAACTCTCAAGGGTATACCTATAATTATGCTTTTGTGGTGTTCAAGTGCTTTATCCCAGAGAGACACTTGAACTCCAATGTGAGAAGGTTAATTATTTAGAGTATCCTTGAAAACATTCTCTGGTATGACTGGATTACATGAAGATACCTTGAAGTGACTACAGAAGTCCTAAGAAAGATAAATGTGAAAATCAATGATTTGTCCATACTGAGTCTCCGTGAACTGCTCTAGAATATTAATGATATTAGCTATTAATCTTGTTTTCAGAAACTGTTTAAAAATGTTATTTCTCCCTCTAACAACACATGCCTCTGGAGGATTGTGCTTAAACTGAGCTAAGATTTTGAATTTCCTGACTTTTGTGATGGATTAATCCACAGGCATTCATTTGGTGATGAATACACATCACTTGCCTAGTATGGGTGTCTCTCTGCGGTCCTCACTGTGTAATTCCATGATTTTTAGACTTTTAAATAATTATAACAAGGGCTGCTTTTATTCTGACTTACTAGTTAGAACACCTTTAGATTTAGACTATCCACCATCTTTGAAAGTCTCGTGAGAGAAAAAAATTTATGTAACTTTATGAGCATAAATTCGGAAGAAATGTGACGCTTCAACACTCTGCTTCCTTGCCCACACATTGTGTCCAAAAAATATTCAAGGGCTGAATGTCCCAGGGCTAAGAAAATGCATTGTTGAATCCTTATTCAAATTTTCCCTCCTTAAATGTAAGCTTTCTTCATTAAAGATGAGAAATTTCCTCTAGAATAAAAAATCGCTTTCTTTGGTCTATGAAATTACACTGAAGTTTACTATTTTGCTCCTCATCCACCCCATGTTTCTGTCTTTCGTGCTACCAATGGTCAAAGAAAAGCTTCCTCTCTCACTTCCAGGACCTCTTCCCGTGGAGCTGGGCTTCTCTGCAAAATCACCAAGTTTGGCAGTGATCACAACACACAGCTGAACTTGGCTCAGCCTAGGTAGCAGATTGCAGGACACAATTCAGTCAGACAATATCTCACATGTTATATTACATTCCCACCGAGTTTTAATAAGATTTGAATAACCAGGGAGGAGCTAGGGGGTCTCTGAAGCTGAATTTGTGGATCTTCCTATTACCACATTGGTATTAGTATGATCTTGCTCCATCGGCACCCAGTTTCTGTGGATGTTGGTAAAAATTACAAATTCCTGGGAGAGGGAGTTTGGTTAGTTTAGGGTCTGCTGGTCACCCTGGTAAATGATTGATAGCTACACATGGGGTCTTTTGGTAGAAGTGTTAAAGATGACCATGCTGTGGGTCAGGTGCATACCCCCAAGAAGAGGAAATGGTAGAGAGTCGGGCCGTCAGTCTAGGAGTATCTACTACACTCATAGATCATTCTGTTTGATTCAGAACCCAGACTACCTCAACCTGAAACTCCTCACCCATAGTAGCAGTATGCGCTACATTTCACAGTAGTGTCTTTCTGTATGCCATGCCTTGCTATCCTATATGATCATTGTTGCATTAGGGTAGAGAGGCGTTTTCTGGAATTTATTTATTTACTTATTTATTTTTTGTTTATTTATTTTTTTGAGTTGGAGTCTCACTCCGTCGCCCAGACTGGAGTGCAGTAGCCGCTCCCGGCCACTGCAGCCTCGACCCGCTGGGCTCCGGCGATCCTTCCGCCTCAGCCTTCCGAGTAGCTGGAACTACAGGTGCGCACTACCACGCCCGGCTGATTTTTGATTTATTGTAGAGATGAGGTCTCGCCAAATTGCCCAGGCAGGTCTCGAACCCGCGGACTCAGTCAGTCCACTCACCTCAGCCTCTCAAGGCGCGGGATTACAGGCTGAGCCACTGAGCCCGGCTTGGAATTTAAGTACACTCCACACACTGCCTTCTTTTCTCTCAGTGTTCTTCCAGGCTTAGGTCTCTTTTGTTACTAGCAAATAATTATGTTTGTTTCTTCTGCTTAATTAGTTAAACAGATATTCATTGAATATATGCTGAATATTTGGCTAGGAGATGGGGAGCTTCATTTTGGGACTACTGATGCTGTTCAGGACAAAGTAACTTTTTTTGTTGTTTATTTGACCCTTATTTTTCTGATCTTTACAAAAAGCATCAAATGCTAATTAAATACAAACAGTGTTTTGTATTTTACCCAGACTTCTTGCATGTCATCTTATCTATTCCTCTGAGACATTAGACCAGATATTGTTATTGCTGAAAAGTAAACCGAAGCTCTGCAAAGTGAAGTGCTTCATTCGGTTTTCATTGCTACTAAGTGACAGTTTTAGGACTCAAATGAGTGTCTGACAGTGGACCCGGTAGCAATGTCATATTGCAGATTGTGGCTTTACTCTTCTCTATCTTTACTATGAAAAGATCCAATAGCATCAAGTACTTTCAAGATATGAGAGTATAAAATGAAGGATGCCATTATATTTTTGCTAAGTGTATCCTATACCCACAAGTCTAAAAATCTGTCCCCAAACAATTTAGAAATGGATAATATAGAGCCATGAATTCGCTCTATATTGTACAGAAATAGTCTCAGTCTAACAAAAATCTATTAGGTTTATCTTTGCCAAATAAATAGGAAAAAAACTGGAGATGCGTGCCCCTGCCCGACGGCCGAGGAGACCCCGCGCAGTGCTGCCAACCCTCCACCCCGTGGAGAAGCTGAGGTCAGTATCAGATTTGAAATATTTAAGGTGGACAAAAAACTATTTCAGCAATGCAGACAATTACGTGTGTGGTTGTGGGCGATGGTGCTGTTGGTAAGACATGCCTCCCGATATCCTATACAACAAACAAATTTCCATCTGAATAGGTACCGACCGTTTTTGACAAGTATGCAGCCACAGTTCTGATTGGTGGAGAGCCACACACTCTTGGACTTTTTGAGACTGCAGGGCGAGAGGATTATGACAGATTACGACCGCTGAATTATCCACAAACAGGTGTATTTCAAGTCTGTTTTTCAGTGGTCTCTCTATCCTCATTTGAACATGTGAAAGAAAAGTGGGTGCCTGAGATAACTCACCACCATCCAAAGACTCCTTTCTTGCTTGTCGGGACCCAAATTGATCTCAGAGATGACCCCTCTACTATTGAAAAACTTGCAAAGAACAAACAGAAGCCTATCACTCTAGAGATTGCTGAAAAGCTGACCTATGACCTGAAGGCTGTCAAGTATGTGGGGTGTTCTGCACTCACACAGAAAGGCCTAAAGAATGTATTTGACAAAGCAATATTGGCTGCCCTGGAGCCTCCCAAACCAAAGAAGAGCCACAGGTGTATGCTGCTATGAACATCTCTCCAGCACCCTTTCTGCACAGCTGGTGTCGGCATCATACTAAAAGCATGTTTAAATCAAACTAAAGATTAAAAATTAAAATTTGTTTTGGCAATAATGACAAATGCCCTGTACCTCCCCACATGCACTCGTATGAGACAAGGCCCGTGGATATGGCCTCCTCTTCCCCCTCCCAGTACTAGTTAATTTTGAGTAACTGTATATCATGAGAAAAGTGATCAGTACCAGTTTTTGTTTTGTCGTTTCAAAAAATTTTTGTTTTGGTTTTGTTTTTGTTTAATAACAAGGCATACTTGTAATGACTCTGTAACAGACTAATTCAAATTGTTGAAGCTGCTCCCTGATTCCACTCTGGAAAGTAATCTGGGACATCTTAGTGTTTTGTTTTACTTTCTTTTTATTTTTGGGGGCGGGTGTGTGGGGAATTTGTTTTTTAGTCTTGTTTTTTTAATTCATTAACCAGTGGACAGCCCTTGAGGGGAGGAGGATAGATTGACTTCACATTCCACTTCCTAGATCTAGTTTAGAAAACATGTTCCCCATCTGGTGCTCTTAGGAAAGAGCATAGTAAATGCCTCATTTAATACCATACTCCTTTTTGAAAGTTGCTTTTTCTCTCCACCCTTGAGTAGATCCAGTATTTGATGAAACTCATGAAAGTGGGTGGAACCTGTCTTGCCCCTCCTCTTTTCTAGGATGCACTATATACGTGACTGTGACTTTCAAGGAAATTTGTTTGCCATTTGCTGATTTTTTTTGGGGGGGGTAGTTAATTTCTAACTTCTTTCACTGATAAATGAAGAAAAGTATTGCACCTTTGGAATACACCAAATGGATCAAGTTCGTAATTAAAAAAAATTCCTGTCAGTCTTACATGCTTAGCATAATTTGCAACTCAACAGTATATGATATGGTATGTAGAGGTGATATGAGGGGTGATGCTAGAAGACAGATGCCTATGGAATGATTCACATCCTCTCAGTTAAGAGGATGAAGGCCTGCTTCATTTAGAAGCTGGGGGTGCTTCATTAAGAAGCTGGGGGTGGGGTGGGGAGAACACTTAACAACATGGGGACCAGTCAGGGGAATTTCCTTATTTCTGTTTTGCATATGAGGAACCCTAGAGCAGTCAGATGAGGCTCTCTAGTTTAATAAGTCATGGAAAGAGTCTAAGAAGACTCTTCATAAGTGTTAATAGGGATTTTATCAGCTTATTTCGGATGCGGTTTCCAATTTTTAAAAATGTTTAGGTAATCCTTTCAACCTTCCTCAAATCCTACTTCTTGTAGATTCATTAGTGTTAAACCAATGCTTTCTCTTGTCTCAATTCTTTGTATATGCATTCTTTTCAGATGTAGTAAACAAATAAAAACCCTTCACAAAAAAAATCACATTTTACCTTATAAATCTACATAATTTTTTTCCTATTGAAAATAATGTCAAAAAATTGTTATTTATTTGCTTTCTGCTCTAATTGTCTGAATTATACAAAATCTTTGAAATGTTTTTGAACTCAATTTATGTCATGGTACAAATTTAGGTTTTTGTAAATATGTTATTTTCTATACTTCAAAATAATATTCTTCAATTTTTCTCTATATGGCTCTACATTTGACCTTTTGAGGGTTTTTGACATCCAATTCTCACTCATTTTTTTAATTTTGTTTTTGGCCTCTGAAAATTTCCATTCCCTTTTTTTTACTTTAAAAAAATTATATAAACTATCTAGTTGTTTTAAGAACCATATGTTAAAAATGAAGCACCCCTTTCCTCTCAATTTTTCAGGAAAAAAAAAAATTCTAAAAATAGGAGAAATGGGGCGGACTCCTGGCTCTGCCTGTAATCCCAGCATTTTGGGAGGCTGAGGCGCATAGATTGCCTGAACACGCAGGTTCGATACCGGCCCGGGCAACTTGGCGAGACCACGCCTCTACAATAAATCAAAAAATTAGCTGGGCATGGTAGCACACGCCTGTAGTTCCAGCTACCCGGAAGGCTGCTGCGGAAGGATCGTCGACACTAGGGTGGATGGCCGTGAGCGTGCGTGCCACTGTACCCCAGCCTGGGCAAAGGAGTGAGACTCCAACTCAAAAAGAAAAAAAAAAAAAATTAGGAGAAATGAGAGACAGATGATAAACTTTTAAAGTGAGTTTTAATTACAAACTATGTATTGCTCACTGTAAACAAAAAGCAAACTATTAAAAAAAGAAAATAACAGGTAAAAGACGTTTACCTCATTACAGTGCCTTTCTCTTTCTAATGCATAAATACTTCCACTTTCCAGGGAAATATGATCACTAATTAAAATTTGGTGTATCAATATTCCTCTTATTTAAAAAGTCAAGTTAATCTTTTTTTTTTGAGTCCGAGTCTTACTCTGTCACCCAGGCTGGAGTACATGGCATGCTCATGGTCACTGCAGGCTCGACCTGCTAGGCTCAGGTGACCCTTCCGCCTCAGCCTTCCAAGTAGCCAGAACTACAGCCGTGCTACCACGCCTGGCTACTGCTTTTTTTTTTTGATTTATTGTAGAGACGAGGTCTCGCCAAGTTGCCCAGGTGGGTCTCCAACCTGCGGGTTCAGGCAATCCGCTCACCTCGGCCTCCCAAAGTGCTGGGACTACAGGCTGAGCCACCGAGCCCAGTTGTCAAGTTAATCTTAAAATAAACATAAAATGATATACCTAAGAAGAGGATGACCTCTGGAAAAAGCAGCTGCCTACCCCAAATTTATTATTAATACATTCGAGGTACTACCACAATGACCCATGTTCTCAGAATCAACTCTTGAATTAGGATTATTTCTAAAATGCCCAATTGTCAACCCTACCCACAAGAACAATGCTGCAAACTATGATCACATTACCACTAGTCAAGTACTAGATTACAGCACAGTTCTCAAGACTTGTAATGGAAGAAATAGAGAGTAGCAGAGAAAATGGAGTGTGTGTCTCAATCACTTGCCTACAACAAAAACACCTGGAGGATTTTTTAAACATAAGCAGCTGGGATGGAAACCAGACCCAGGGTTTCTGACTCGGTAGATCTGGGACAGGGCCTGAAAATTTGCAGTTCCAGCAAGTTCCCAGGTGTAGCTAAATCTGCTGGTTTAGGGATTAAAATTTGAGAAATGCTTGCCTATCCTGTAGAGTAGCACTATTTAAATTGTGGTCCATAGGCCAGGGCCAGTTTGTGAATGGTTAATTACTTAATCAGGATGAGCTAATTACAGAAAACTAGAATAAGCACTTTTAAAACTTTATAACAATTTGATCGAGTAATTTCATGGCCATTATATCTAATAATACACAATTTGAGGATGTATTTTGAATGTCTTCTTGTTTCAGTTTTATTTCTGCTTGCTAGAAATTAAATTGTATTGTATTTCATGTAAGTATTGCTCTATACTATATCAAAGGCAAAACCCAGCAAGTTCTTCTCTACAGATAGTTTAAAGTATACTGGTCTACAGACCTTTGAGAAATGAGAAAATGTCTGGTACACACAGTAGCATTTGAGCAGAAATAGAAGAGATATGATCAATATGTTCTTAGATGAGACTTAAGTGTGAGACGATGGATCCCCATCAGAGAGGAGCACCTGCATGAGAAAATCATACAAGAACAGAGTTAGAAGGAAACTTAGAGATCATTTAACATAACTTGTACACCTTACAGACAACTTTCAAGCCACCAATTAAGCTCAGGTGGATAACATTAGTGATTATACACAAGTTCAAGTTGGTCATCAATGTACTGTAATCTAAAACTACTCTATAAACTAAACATATTCATCCTGACTTTGATGCTCAGGTAATGAGCTATATATTACTTATAAAGAATTTAATAATGACTTCACAACTCATAAGGAACAGACCCAACTCTGATTTAAAAGCTCTTTCCACCAAACATGATAAATCCACAGACTGCATGGGATTGAATAAGTGGTAGGGTGCTTTTGTTTGCTCTCTCAAAAATGTCCTATAAAATTATTCTGGCAGTTTCATTACTTCTCAGTTCCTTTTGCCAGTTTTTATGAATGCGCCTGTAATATTGTTCAGCAGCAATCAATTTCTGTGGTAAACTTGGAAAGTAACAATCTGCTTATACAGCTGAGTGCATTTTCCAAGGGTTATCAGCATACAGAAAGTGTGCTGTCACTTCCCAATAAAACAGCACGGATTTAACAATGTTGCATCTTTTAATATCTTGACTATTTAAAATCCCATCATTTATCTCTTTCTCTAGATGCCCTTGTCTTTCTAAAAAAAGATACTTTATTACTTTCAAAAATTCTCTGTGAGCAAGAATAAATGACTTAGAATGCATTAATATCTAATATGTCATTTATACATATATTTACAATCTTTTTTCCTTAGAAAGCAATCTTTCATGTAACACTCCAAGTAATAATTTACTTTAATGATGGTAATAAAAGTATAAAATTTACTGCAATTCTGAGATTGCAAATGTTTTGTGTAATGATTTTCCATAATAGTGATGAAGATTGAACAGAAATAAATAATACCCCTCTATTAAAATGAGTACCATAGTTGTTAGAAATGGAATCTTTACTGATTTTCATTCTATTTTCGAGTATGCCTCTCAGCAACCCAGAATTCAATGCTTCCTGTCTTGACTACCTTGCCCAAAATTTCCCCAAGCACCAAACCACATAATGAGGTCACAATATTCCTCTCAGCTTCTTAAAATATTAGTAGGTAAGTTGATCATCAGGAATAGGAAACCAAAGTGAAAAAAAGTATAAATCAAATGAAGAAAGAGACTTTGATATTTACTTTGTATTTTCCAATCTTTGTAACTATTTCAAAGGGTCACTTTCTATCATTTTCCCCCTAAAATTATATTACTATGAGATTTCTTCATGGAGAAAGAAAACACCAGTAATCATATGAGGTAGTGTTTAACATCATCAAAAACCAAAAACATTAAATTAAAACATATTTTGTGATATGTATGTAGAGACAGGAAGAATATATATCCATATAAGCTGTGAATGAACAATATCAGTTCTCACTGCCCAGCGTCACACGAGATAGTGATATTTTGAATATCATGTGTGTACATCGCAGTGATGTCAAGGGTACAGTTAAATGAAAACGAATATTCTACAACTAGAGCTTAGTAAGCTATTCAAGTGGAAATTTTAGTCATATCTATGAAGATCTTTCAAAATATAATAGACTTTTTTTTTTTTGGAGGCAGGGTCTCACTCTGTCACCCAGGCTGAAGTGCAGCGGTGTGATCATAGCTCACATAGCCTTGATCTCCTAGGCTTAAGTGAGCCTCCTATGTCAGCCTCCTCAGTGGCTGGGCTATAGTCATGCACCACCAAGCCTGACTAATTTTTTATTTTTTTAACTTCTTTTGTAAAGACAAGGTCTTGCTATGTTGCCCATGCTGATCTTGAACTCCTGGTTTCAAGCAATCCTCTTACCATAGCCCCCCAAAGTGCTGGGATTACAGATATGAACAATTATGCCCAGCCTGAAGTATAATAGTCTTTGGCCAAATAATTCCACATATATAAAACCATCTTAAGAAAACTGTCAGAAAGTTAGAGGGTATTTTTTTTTTTCAAGTAATTGTTACTTAATATTTTTTAAAGTATGGGTTTAAATACTCAAATATTTCAACTATAATTCATCATTATATTTTAAACCCATTAAGGTTATTTTTATTTATTTATTTTATTTTATTTTTTGAGTTGGAGTCTCACTCTGTCGCCCAGACTGGAGTGCAGTGGCACGCTCCCGGCCACCACAGCCTCGATCTGCTGGGCTCCGGTGATCCTTCCGCCTCAGCCTTCCAAGTAGCTGGAACTACAGGCGTGCATTACCACGCCCAGCTAATTTTTTGATTTATTGTAGAGATGAGGTCCACCAAGTTGTCCGGGCAGGTCTTGAACCCGCGGGCTCAGGCAATCCACTCACCTCAGCATCCCATAGCGCAGGATTACAGGCTGAGCCACTGAGCCCAGCTAAGGTAATTTTTAAAATATAGTGACAAGAGAGCATTCTCACATATAAAACTTCAAATAAGTGACACATACATATACAGACAGATATGATATGAAGTAGAAACAACCAAATCCACCGCAGCTCTCAAGATAGTAAGATTTTATATATTGTCACCTTTATAGTTCTTGATATTTTCTAGAATGGTTATTTCAATAAAATATATACTTTTATGACTCAAATAGGTTTAATGTAAATATTCTAAATTAAAATTACCTCTGTGTTGAAAAATACTAACTTCTCTGCATTCATAAAATGGAGTGAGAAAGAAATGCTAAATGACAACAGATTATGCCCATAAAACATCTGACAAATTGCTTAATTAGAAAGAACCCAGCTTTCTGCCATCATCTTCATGTACTGTTTCTGAACTGAGCTTTCATACCTTTCAGCAGATCTTCTTTAAAACCCCAGTTCACACATAGATATGTGTGCCTCCTTTCCATCCTACCCCACACTCTGGCCTCATGAAAGCTTCTTCTCACTGCTTTACTGCTGGGAGGAGGTGTTGAGAGGGAGGGAAAGAAGCAGAAAAGTTCTTTGGAGAAGACCCAAGCTGTAGAGCAGGGGTCTCCAACCCCTGGGTGATGGACTGGTACCCTAAGTGGCCTGTTAGAAACCAGGCACACAGCAGGAGGTGAGCGGCAGGTAAGTGATCAATCGAAGCTTCATCTGTATTTCATCTGTATTGATAGCCACTCTGCAATGCTCCCATTACTACCTGAGCTCCATCTCCTGTCAGATCAGCAGTGGCATTAGCTACTCATAGGATCGCGACCCCTACTGTGAACTGTGCATGCAAGGGATTTAGGTTGTGTGCTCCTTATGAGAATCTAATGCCTGATGATCTGAGGTGTACCTGAGGCAATGATGCTGTGTATTTCATTATATATTATAATGTACTCATAGAAATAAAGTGCACAATAAATGTAATGCACTTGAATCATCCTGAAGCCACCCCTTCCACCACCACCATCCATGGAAAATTTTTGTCTTCTACTAAATCAGTCGCTGATGCCAAAATGGTTGGGGACTGCTGCTGTAGAAGGCTAGAGAAAAAAAAAAACAAAAAAACAGGAGTTGGGGGATCTACCTATAATTCTTAGAAATATCATAGGCTGAAAAAATTTAATCAACCTTTAATTTACATCTATAAAATTCTAAATAAAACTACAATTAAACCACAATTGCTCCTACTTTGGTTGTATAATAATTTCTAGCTTTGTGATATAAAATTTTGGGGAAAGCCTATTTAATGAAAAAAATTAAAACAAAGTTAATTCGAAATTTCTTCAGTATTTTAAGTGGTATGAGTTAGTCATTTTGGAGGGACGTTATTTTTATAAATCAGTCACTCATTTGGCATTGCACGACCAAAAAATTTCATAGTATTACATATAGCAAATAAGAGTAAAAATGTCTAAGCACCTTCTTTATTGGTGGGATAGGCCTGAAGATCTGCTTATTTTTATTTAATAGAAGACACACTTTCAAAATTTTGTTTGAGAGTCAACAGTTAAATATATGCCATGAAAGAAAATCAAGAGAGACCAGAGTAATTGTTTTCGAACATGCATTGTAGCGCCGGAGAAGAGAGATCAGAAATAAGTTTTCAGGGCAGCACAAGGAAAGAATACTGACATTGTTTATTATACTTGTCTATCCACTCTGGGGCAGCAATTCCCCTAAAAGCACCTTTTTAAAAATGTGTTATTTTACTTCACAAGAGGGATACAGGAAGATGAGGGCCTCTTTCACCTCCAGAACTGACTAACAAAATAAGAAGCAGCTGTCTCTGCCCTGTCAAGCGTTGATAGGAAAGTCGCAGGAGAATGGCTTTGGCTGCTGCATCTAGGAGACCACTGGCCACCAAGTGTGCTTCAGCTGGTTCATCCATGACAGCCTGGAGCTGAGAGCTACCATTCCCCAGGAGGAAGGGATGGCAAATGGAAATCTGGGAATAGGAACGCTAAAGGGGATTCTATCCAGGACTTCTATCATTGCAACACTTAAAGGAAAGGTAAAGATTTTAATATTGTCAGAACGATCACTATCCATAATTCCAGTTCTAGCAGTTGGGTAGGTTCAGTAAGTCACATCTTGGTGGCATCCACCAACAAATTTTACAAGAATGTTGACTTGTATAATAACATTTCAAAAATGTTTACCTTTAGCAGATAAGGACCTTCTTAGGAATCTATCAGATCAATTAATACCTAGTTTCATGTAGCTAAGTGACATAGTATAAATTACCTTTAAAAATCTCCTTTCAAGGAATGAATTACTTGTTTAACATACTAGGACAATTGTCACTAAGTCTAGAACAGAGCAGCCTCCAATTCTGAGCTTTGCAGAGTTGATGCACTGTAAATCTCTGACTGAAAGCTAACTTCTGTGTTTCAGTGAATCTGCCCAAACATAAATTTCATATTGAAATATATTTATAACTATTTTACATTAACATTTTAAATTAATCAGCTCCCCTCCATTGCCATATCACCAACATTTTAAACTTATTTTTATCTTCTGCTTATGTCACTTCATTTTCTTCTAAAGAGAAGAATTGTCATGTTTCCTCATACCTACTTATTGCTGGTAACTTGGAGGAACACATGAAGGGGTTGCCCTATTCACAGATAGAAAAAAAAGGTTATTAGAAAGCCTCGCTTTTTCGTTTTCTCCTTTCTGTCTTTCACTGATTTCATGGAAGACTTTTTTTCTATTACTGGTAGAAAAGTACTTCTTAGCATGCAGGAAAGCAAGTACACACATGCTGTCAATAAATACTACTCAAGCAATGGGTTCATAATTCATAAATTCAGTCAGGTCACAAACATTTATTAGACATTGATTGTATTCCAGAATCCGTGTTAGACTCTAGAGATTAAAGGACAGATATAATGTGTTTCAGTAAAGGAATGATGGATAAATAAAATACCAAATCAGTGAATGATTAATTTCACTATTTATATAACAACACGAATTTGGGAGCTCAAAGTGCTGAACCATCTTTCTTGGGGAGAGGGCCATGGAACAAATGAAGGAAGACCAATTGCCTCAGACTGAAATTTCCATTCTTCACAAGAAGTGTTAGATCACAGAAATCTGCTTTCATTTGGGGTTCATATCAGCAAAGAAATGAAGTAGATGGTTCCTGCTATTTTGGTAAACTGACAAAGTATTAATGATTTTCCAATTACAACATGCTATCTGTGTGATTTCTTTTGCTACTGGGGTGCCTTTAAACTTCTGATGGTTACCTGAATATGAGAAGAATTTTTTCAGAAGGTAAAGCACACAAGAATCATCTTAACCTTTTTATTCTACAATAAGAGAACCGACTGTAGGTAAGTTTTGGGAAACTTTTATCTGTCCAAGTAAGGACAAACGGGTGTAGAGTCCAATAAGTCTTACTGGACTGGCAATGCTTGTGAATGTTGCAGAGTTCATAAAATTTTGGGGGGAGAGAGAAAGCGAGACTGTGTAACTTTAAATGTGGGAGGATTTTATTTGGAAAATCAGTGCAGAGGAAAAAAACCAGTGGCATTTGTAAGAAGAAACAGAAGGGGAGAGAGATTCCTCCTCTCACATCCCTCCAACATCACCAAGTTGGTACCAGGAATTCATTTTCTCTACTGCTCTGAGATCACCGTGATTTATTTGAAAACTTTAAGGACATGAGTAATGTGCATTCTTTAATGGAGTCATGAGAAAAGGTAATAATATTCTAACGTACACAGATAAAAAGGTTTGCCCAAGTAATGGCAGAATCATGAAAAGAAGGAAAAAACTTGGGAAAGGAAAAGCATTAATATTACATATACCCACCATAAAATTATCCTAAACTAGAAGGTCTCCCCTTTTCACTTTTCTGTTAAAGTTTTGTTCCCAGAGCAGAAAGTTGCTAACGCTGTCTGCAGCTGCACAAACAGTATCCTCATATCATTTAAGGATAGGCACACATCAAAAGACGCCTTCCTGAACACCCTGTGGTCTTGTAAGAATAAAAAAAATACGGGTTACTAATTGCAAGATGTTAGGTAATTCAATATTAGATTGCTGACAGAGTGGATAGAAACTGCTCAATAATGTCCAACTGCATGGTCATCTAGTATATATGTACAAATATTTTTTGAACTTCTGACTTGCAGTGGTTCTTTGATCAGCTGATTTCTGGTGAGACAGAAAATTCTTATGGATCAGACTGGCAAAAATGTCAAAGTTTTCCAATGTACTTTGATGGAAATTTGTGGAGAATTTCTCATTTATGGAAGGCGATTTAACAAAATTTATTAAACATAAAAATCCCCTCACTGTTTGACACAGCAATCCCACCTCAAGGTATTTATCCCTCAAGTACATTCCACATGTACAAGAAACGAGGTCTGCACCATTATTTGTTGTAACCAAAGAGAAGAAACAAGCAAATGTCCTCTATGTAATAGTCACTCCACCATGCATCTCTACAGGGAATGAAGAGTCTTCTTAGGTTGTGATTCAGAAAAATCTCTGGGATATATTGTGAAGTGGAAAGAGCAAAGTGCAGTAGAGTGGATAAAATGTGTTAAATTCTGTAGACGAGTAGAGAAGATATGAAAATATAAAATGTGTCAAGATATTTGCTTGCATTTGCAGAAAAACATACTAAAAGAATACATAAGAAACTAATAAGAATGGTCACCTGTGGGGACCAAGTTAGGAATAAGGTGAACAGGGACAAATAAAAATAAAATTTATCAATGCATGCCTTTCTCAATTTTGTATCTTAACCACGTGGGTGTATTACTATTCAAAAAAATAAAATGTAAATTTATAGATGAGCTACTGTGAATCTTACTTTACTTTACTTTCGCACTCCTGACCTAGCCAAAATGACATTTTCTCTACTCAACTGATGTTCAGAATTCCCCATAGCACAATGACCTCAGCAGGCCTACTAATCCTCTGTTAGTTTCATGAGACTGAAGATCCACTTAACCTTCTAACATTCTGTGGGTTCGCTTTGACTCTGGTGCTGGTCATTCATTAGGAACATTCACAAATGTTTTGACATCTCCGTCTTCTCCTTCTTGCAGCCCTTGTTGAAATTAGGTGAGATTATATGCCTTTATTTGACTGATGAAATACAAGTGAAAGTGGCAAGTCACTTCTGGAAAAGGGTACTTAATTGCCAGAGTAGCAATCCTTTATACTTGCTGAAATTATTTTGGAAGCCTGTTTTTTTTTTGTTTTGTTTTTTCCTGTAGCATCTTCTTTTTTTTTTTTTTTTCAATTTTGTGTTTTAAAGATGTGGGGTACAATTTAGGGTTAAGTATACAAATGTTCATTATGCAGGTACCCTTAATGAGGTGTGCCCCCACCAGCAGAATCCCACTACTGCCAATCCAGCACCCCTCCTCTTCCCCCACCCCCAGCAATATTCCACTACTGACAGTCCTTTTCTTATAGTATTACAATAATTGTTCAAGGTCCACTTATGAGTGAGAACTTGTGATACTCAGTTCTTTGTTTCGGGGATAAATCACTTAGTATTATAGACTCTACATCCATCCAAGTTGCTGTGACATTCATCATTTTGTCCTTCTTTATGGGTGCGTAATATTAAGCCTGTCTTAAGGAAAGTTTTCTATCAGTCTGGTCCTTCAGTGTCTCAGAAAGCAAAGTTCCCTGCTGACATACTGAGTTTGCAACATGAGAAAGAAATAGAAAAGACAGGAATCAAAGAGCATTTATTTGCAATAGGGCTTAGGTCTGACCAGAGAAGAATAGTCTCTGAGCTGAAGAGCAGGGGTTTGCCCTATAGTGAAATATGCACAAATCTTTCTCATCATGATTTGTTGAGACTAGTCATTGTTTAATTTAAACAGAAATTGCAATCTGGCAAGATAATGAATAGAAGATAAAAGACCCATAAGTGGACTTCAGTGTGCAGTTCCTTCATCAGTTATCTTTCTCTCTGTAAATCAATTGTAAACTAATCTCCTGAGAGTTAGCATGAGTCAGTCAGTCCCTGGAAACCTGGTCTTTCTGAATACTAGGGGCACGTCGAGATTCTAGGTCTGCAGATATTAAGATCAGACTCTGAATCATTTGATCCTATCTGAGTAAAATGTTAGCATCTTGAGATGCAAGCTTGAGCTCGCTCTGTTTGAACCACAGCCCTCCAGATGATCTCAACAATGCAAAGTGTTGATGAATCGTATTAGTAAAACTAAAAAATCCAACCTACCAAAGTCTACACACCTATCCTATATAACTATAAATTTATGTAGTCCTGTTTCATAATATTTTATAATAAAAAAGTTAAAAGAGAAAATATAGAGGTATATGAGTAATAAAAGTATCAAAAAGTTAAAACAAACTAATTCTATTCTGGCTGAACATTAGCTAAATCTTAATAATGAAATTCACTGACCAATTTAATCTTTGAAGATTTACGGGTGAAAAAAAGTTCAGATGTGAAAAGGTTTACAAGTGAAAAGTTCTATAAAAGCTCCAATCTAATAAAAGCACACAAAACGCTGCTCATTTTGTTCTCACTTTCATCAAGTTCAATTAGGTTGTCAAAATGAAAATGAAGTTTAACACGAGTCAAATCTCCTCCTTTCACGGTAGCACTCAAGTTTTTTTCTTTTAAATTTTAGAATTTGTTGCTGAAGAAGAGAACACACATGAAGAGAGCTGAATTGGAACACTCAAGGAATTGTATATTGAGTTCAAAAATATGCTTCACTATTTATACGCACAGATGTTTGAGAGATGACTTACATCTTCTATCTACAAACTTAGAAACAAAAATTAGAACTAAAACAAAGAAAAAGAGAAAAGCTATATTATCTAATTTGACAAGACTTGTAAAGACTTGCTTGTTCTGATTTTTTTTCCATTTGTGTTAGTCATCAAAACCTGAAGACTTAAAAAAATGATATTAGATAAGTGAGCTTCACTCAGTATGAGAGACAAACTTGGAATTTACATTAGCTTCAGGCTATTTCATTAAATCACTATGTCCATGCTGAAAGGTATAATGCATCTTCTGTCTATGGCTGTGGATATGGTCTATGACCATGGAATATGGATATCACTTAGTCTTTTCAGCTTATCTTTTTAGCCTTTAGAAATAGCCCTATTTAAGCTGGGTGTGGTGGCGCAAGCCTGTAATCACAGCACTTTTGGAGGCTGAGGTGAGAGGATTGCCTGAGCCCACGGGTTCGTGATCAGCCTGGGCAACTTGGTGAGACCTCGTCTCTACAACAAATAAAAAAACTAGCCAGGTGTGGTAGTGCGCGCCTGTAGTTCCAGCCACTTGAAAGACTGAGGCAGAAGGATTGCTTAAGCCCAGCAGGTCAACACTGGGGTGGCCGTGAGTGAACATGCCACTGCACTCTAACCTGGGTGAGAGTGAGACTCCAACTCAAAAAAAAAAAAATAACCTTATTAGAGACTAGAGGTGAAACGCAAATCATTCTTTGAACAAAGCCCACTCTTTAAATACAAGTCCACCCTCAAATGCCAGCTGTCAATTCAATGTACTGTAATAGCATTACTGATAGATTTAAAATGTGTCCATTCCAGAGATCATTATAGGAAGCTTGTTTATTTTTCTGTTTTTTTTTAATTTGATCTGCATTCGGGTTCATGTATATTTCTATGAGCTGGATTTCAGTTCCATCTTCTTTTCAGTCCCTTTTTTTTTCTTTTTTCACCTTCTATCTTGGTGACCCTTATCATCTTCCTGACCTTTCTCCTCCAACTCCTCATCTCACTCTCCCCCGTCCCGTTCTTTTCTTTTCCCCACCACCCTTCTCCTCATGTTTCTTCTCTGCCTGCGCCTCCTTCTCCTCTTACTCCTTTTTCCCAAATGCTCCCTCTCCCTTTCTCACCTTTGTTTCAGATGTGCAATTCTTGCTTCAGTGACAGGATCAATAATTAAGGAAATAAAATAAGGAAAGAGCTGACGTGAGCTCTGATGAGAGATCCGCGGATGAAGCAACATGATTCGTTTATAACTCCATTTACAATGTACAATAGCCAATATCAAGAAATAAATATAGCAAAGAGACTTATTTATGTATGTGTGTGGGAGTGTAATTACATGCACATGCCCATATTTAGATAGCTTGGAAATCACACGAGAGAATATTAGCAATTTTACTTTTTTTTTTTTAATTTTTTTTTTATTATGGTATTATGGGGTACAGTTAGGGGTTAGGCATACAAAAATGCTTCATTCAGGCACCCTTGATAATAAGAGGTGTCTCCCCATCCCCAGACAGATATTTACCACCATTAATCCCATCACCCTCCCCGCCCCCCCCCCCATAGTTTCCCACCACTGTCAGTCATTTTCTTGTGGTAGTACGTTGGATGATCAAGGTCTACTATAAGAGTGAGAACA
>CAUYQG010077446.1:0-17915 GCA_963574415.1 Tarsius wallacei | reverse complement strand
GCTCCCGGCCACCGCAGCCTCGACCCGCTGGGCTCCAGTGATCCTTCTGCCTCAGCCTTCCTAGTAGCCGGAATTACAGGCACGTGCTACCATGCCCGGCTGATTTTTTGATTTATTGTAGAGATGAGGTCTCGCCAAGTTTCCCAGGCGGGTCTCGAACCCTCGGGCTCAGGCAATCCACTTACCTCAGCCTCTCCAAGCGAGGGATTACAGGCTGAGCCACCGAGCCCGGCTTTGATTCTTTACATCATTAACAAATCACTTATTTTATTCTATTCTATAAAGGATATGGTTTCAATACCTTGCTTTTTATCTTATAAAATATTTAAAAACTCTTTAAAAATATTTTTCTCTTAGAATTTGGTCTTTAGATTTTTGGCTTCCTTTGTAGAGAAAGCTCTTTTTCAACAGGCTAGATCTGGAAAAGAGAAGAGAGCACTTACTGAAGCAGAAACACAGGGGAAGGGTAATGTTATGTCTTGGTAAAGTTTTAAACAAAACACAAAAAAACTGTTATACCCCTTGCATAAAAGTAATGCATGTCATTGCAGAACATTTGGAAAATATAGTAAAGGAGGAAATTGAAATCATGTGTTTTCTTACCACCCAGAGATAATCATGATTAATGCTTTGGTGTATATCCATCCAGAGTTTTTCTATACCTAAATGCAGTGATTCAGGGGATCACCAATACCAACAAGTCAGGCAGAATCCCACCAACAGAGATCCAGGTATTCTAGAAAATATAGGAGTTAAAACCACTTCTCACTTTTCAGGATTCCTGCCGATGTCCTGCATCTAGCTTTGAGAAGGAAGGCTGGTAGGAAGTAGATAAGTTTCAGGGGTTTCAGCTTGCAGATTGAGTTTCAGGCAGGAGTCCTGATCTAGTTGTCAATGAAGAAGATACTGGGGACAAAATGGAAGGCTCTTGGGTCCAAGGAAAGTGACCTGTCACTGAATGCTCTAAGAATGGTGGAGTTATGACTACTGTGTGCTTCTTTTTCCTGTTAGGACTATCTTAGAAAAGGAGATAGACTTGGCTTCTGTAGATGCAGCTCAGCAGAGGCTCCAAACTTGGGCTCTAAGGAAGAGAAAACCAGGGAACTAAAACAAGGACTAACATTTTGCAGGTTGAAAATGAGTCAACTTATTTTCAATTATATCACACATTTTCTAAAAAAAAAATCTTAAAAAATATGTTTTAACATGGTGATATTATTTTCTAGTCCAAGCTACTAGTGAGCTTAGCTGAATGTTTAAAAAGGTACTGTAGAGTACTCACTCACTGAGTACATCATGCTAATGACTGTTCTTAATGGAAGGAGCAGAAAATTGCATTGTATTATGGGAAGCAATTAGAGATATTTGAGGAATGTGTATTCTTGTTGCCCTTACAATAGCTAAACAGCTTTTAGCTTTCAGTCAAAGTGATTTTTTTTTCCTCCAAAAAGTTCTAATAAGATGCAAGTACACATCAGTAGAGTGCCTGGTCCAGTCGTGGGTGTTCAATAAATATTAAACACCAACAACAATCACTGAAATTTCCTGTTTGCCCCAGAAAGGATTTCTTCAGCAGTGCTATGGATTGAGGATAGCCTGGGCCTGCAAGAAAGAGAGACATAGAAACTTTGCCCACAGTTCAGTCCCACACACCAAAGTGTCAGAACAAAAAGATCAGTATATGGCAGTAACTCCTGCCATCCTCCCTGCACACTGAGCTGCCTTTTCTTGCTATTGGCCTTTTATGAATAAGGAGTTGAATCAGCTTGTGATAAGGCAAGAGAAAAGTGCTGGTATTTTGAAAGGAATAACCTGCAAATATGGTCTTGGATTTTACTTATATATTTACATCTCCCCAGGTCTAGCTGCAATTTGAGAAGAAACTGGAAATAAAGAGATAAGTATTCTTTGGCTTAAATGAAGGGCAGAAGTCAGTCTCCCCTCTGATCTGCAGTCTGGATCTCATATCTGTGAGTTGAATCTTTGTTGCATGAGGGACCAGTGCAGATTGTGCAACAGAGGGCCCCCTGTGTGCATCTGACAGGAGAAGTTTGTTCCGAGTGTCATAGTGTTGTTTTCATTTTGATAGACTAGCACAGTCTGTGAAATGGTTGGGGGAGGGCGCTCAGGGAAAGGAGAACTGCTCAGGTAGCTGAACAATGAAAGCTTACATGTGACATGCACAGAAATGAAAGAGAGCTCAGTGAAACCACTGGTTCGCTGAGGCAACTGAGAAAGTGGAGTGGGGATTTCAGGAAGAATAACATTTGCAAAGACTGAAAATAATCAAGGGAATCAGAAGCGTGTACTTGAAAAGTGATGGGAAATACAGTAATATGCCCATTAACCGCAGCACTCTCACCATCAATCATCTCTAGACTATGATGAGAATTCAAAACTCAAGAGAGACCTGTCTTGGCCTGTGTCGATACTTCATGTTAAAGTATTTATTTTTGTCCTTGGTATTAGTAGATGCTGCTACTGACAGCATTGCTATTCATGTGTGTGAGTGGGGCTCAAAGCTGCCTGATTAATGACGCACAGTCCAATCTTGTCTAAGTACACATGTAGACAGGCTGTCTGTCACCATTGGTGGCATTGCTTATTCACCTCTGGGGCTGCATGAAATCTCAGTTAACAAAAAGCTCCTCCAGGTTTGAAGTATGCAGCATTGATCTGCTGACTGCTTTGGTTTCCCGGGAGTCAGGGTATATGCCACATTGCTAACTGTTCAGCTTCTATACATTCTTCCCACTTCTCTTTAGTTGGCCCTGCTTCTAATCAAGCCCCTCTGGCTTGCGGTGGGTGCAGCTGCTGTGGTTTAGCGCACATGTCCAGGGCAGAGATTCAATGAGCAGAGCTTAACTGCTGATGGCGTGACTCTCGCTCTGTGTTTTTGGCATCCTTGTTTTTCCACTCAAGTCAATTATGACCCATGGGTGAGGTTGTGGAGACTGTGGGGAGAATCCAAGTTACTGTTGTTTGTCCTTTGAATAGATGCTTACAGTGCACAAATTTATTTCAGTTGACTGCTTGGTGCCAAGTCTTTGTTCTTTTGGGGGTGATTTTCACCAGAAGGGGCTGTTGTGAACAAGTATCCTATTTTTTTTAGGCTGCCCATTTATCTCTGATCAGCATGTTTTCTAGGAGGTGGAATTTGCATATAGTTCTCTCCCCCAATGGATTTGTGGAGGTCTCAAACCTCTGTGGCTGCACCACCTCAGGTTTGGATTACATCTTTGCATGGGGATAATTTTGTATCATCTAGGACAGAATCCCATGGAATCTCATGTATTTTCTTGTGCTTTGGTTTAGAAGTAGAGTCACTGAATATATAGAAGTTCCTGAATGATTGCACCAACGTTGCATGATACTGCCTTCTGTGCTGGCTTGATTTTTAAGAGAATGCTGGGCATAGTCTGATTCTGGCTTTTAGAAACATGGTTTTGTCTAGCACACTGCACAAATAGATGTACCCGAATTCAACCGGTGGTGGAGAGCAGATTTCATAGCTTTAGCAAAGTCTGCCATCGATTCTAACATGCTGGCTTCATCATAATTTTAGGAGTTTAGGGAAATTGTCTTGTCAAGATACCTACTTGTCAGGAATCTGGTGTAAGAGTATGAGTTGGGTTAACATAGAACATTGAATCAATAGTATCAAAGATGTGGAAACAAAGTGGGCCAGGATGAAGTTTAAAGTTTAAGATTAAGTTCTGTGCTTTCTGAGGATCGTCTCTGATACCCCAGAACTTGGTTTCCTTAGTTGAGGTAAAAATTATGTCTGTGAGACAGATGTGAAATTTGCGTGCTTGTTTTCCTTACCATATCCGTGTTCAAGGTTCTGCTTCTTATCAAAACTTCTCTCTCCAAACAGGTTTATATGGCTTAATCAAAATAAAAATAAAAGAGATGAAGTGTATACATTAGAAGATTTATATGACTTACCAAGTAGAATGGTTGTTATAAATTCATGTGTGTGAAGATTAGAAAAAGTATGTATTTAATATATATGAGATATTTAGTGCATATAGGCATGGGAAGATGTCTTGTATCTAAAACATGCAATATATAGATATATTAGGGGATTAAGGAGGAATTTGTCTTTCTGCTTTTCAGTATTATTTGAATTTTTGTTCAGTATACTAATCTTGTAAGGAAAAAAATACATATGCTTAGTGGCCAACTTTGGCTCTCTTTGAGGAGCTCCTAATCCCTTTATAACTGAAACAACATATTTATTTATTTATTTATTGAGTTGGAGTCTCACTCTGTCACCCAGACTGGAGTGCCAGTGGCACGCTCCTGGCCACCACAGCCTCTACCTGCTGAGCTCCGGCGATCCTTCTGCTTCAGCCTTCCTAGTAGCTGGAACTGCAGGTGCGCGCGACCATGCTAATTTTTGATTTATTGTAGAGACGAGGTCTCACAAGTTGCCTGGGCTGCTCTTGAACCCTCGGGCTCAGGCAAGCCACTTGCCTTGGCCTCCCAAAGTGCTGGAATTACAGGTTGAGCCACCGAGCCCGGCCGAAACAACATATTTAAATGAAATGTTTTTTCTTAACTGCATGAAGATAAAAGATAATTCAGGCAGGTTCTTGATCAGATGAGAGAACTTCGAGTCCTGGCAATTCTCAGAGGAAAAAATGGAAGAGAATGAACACTAACATATTTGAACAAAGAATGAAGGTTATAAATACGTGGATATTCACTTCATTATATACAGCTCCTATGACTGATGCTTTTGACTCACATGAAAGAAGAGATATTAATAGATGTGATTATATCCCTTAAGGAGTGTCTAGTTAAGGTACAGAATAAAGACATGAAACAGTAATGGACTAATCCCAAAGCAACCTCAACCCACATGAGTGGTAGTGTGGTATAAGTGGTATCTATAGTATCTAAGGCAATTCAGGATAGAAAAATATTCTGTGTGACTCTGTTGGCTCTGGTAATCATGGTCATTCTGTTTTCAAGAAAGGATGCTTTGAAACCAGTAAATCCAATTCAAAAAATAAGTATGAAAGTGAATAAATCATACTTAGTGCTTCCCAGAAGATTATAATTTTTATGGCTAAAATGCTATGGGAGAATGAAAGAATAAACAATTAATTCTTTCTGAAAAAATGGGAGAATTGCTCATAACATATGGAAAAGAGCTCAAAAGATGAGAATTATTTTATTATGAGAAGAATGAATAGAAGAATAGTCCAGGCAGAAGCACAAGAAAAAGCATTAAAGTATAAAGAGTGTTCAGTTGTGGGGCAGGAAATTGATGAGTCTAGGAAGATTAAATTGTGCAGGTCCTAGAATAATGTCTGAAGACATTTAGATTTGATCTTTTAGATAATGTGAAGCTGATAAGAACACAGAACATGACTAGATCTGTACTTACGAAATATAGGCAAAAACTATAATTCGGAAATTAGGATAACGTGAAATAAAAAAACTAATGAAATAAGTTTATAGCTTCTCAAACAGATGCTGTTGACATTTTGGGCATACCTATTTAGCTAATCATCCATCTATGATTATGATCAAAAGATACTACGATGAATACAGTCTTTGACACTAAAAACTTTCCTATATAATGCTGAAGCAATAATAGTTTTGTTTGCAGTTGGAGCTTTTGGCTAAATGTCGTACAAGTAAAGTCTCAAAAACAACCACAAAAACTCCAGAAAACATAAGGAACAAGAAATTCACAATTTTGCTTAAAAACCTTATTGGCTTCCCACTACTGTTACTACTACTACTAACAGTTGCTACTAATGTTGTATTGAGTACCTACTACAGGCTGCATATTTTTCTAAATGCTTTACCTACAATAACATTTACATTTTTTTCAAATTCTAGTATTTATGTTTGCAATAAACCCTATTTTAGAGTAGATTTAGATTTACAGAAAAGTTCTAAAGAAAATACAGAAATTTCCATATACCCTGCACTCAATTTCCCCTATTATGAACAACTCACATTGGTATGGTACATTTGTTATTTGTCACAATTTATGAATCAATATTGATACAATTTTATTAAGAAAAGTCCATACTTTATGTAAATTTCTTTAGTTTAAAAATTTTTTTTTTCTGATTCAGATCTATCCAAAATACTGCATTGCCTTAGTCATCATATTTGCTAGACTGCTTTTGGCTGTGACAGTTAATAGTGGTACTTTTAATCATCATAATAATTCCATTATATTATAGCTATTTTTATTTTTGTTTTTTGAGTTGGAATCTCATTCCGTCGCCCAGACTGGAGTGCAGTGGCACGCTCCCGGCCACCTCAGCCTCGACCTGCTGGGCTCCGGCGATCCTTCCGCCTCAGCCTTCCAAGTAGCTGGAACCACAGGTGCGCGCTACCACGCCCGGCTAATTTTTTTGATTTATTGTATAGATGAGGTCTTGCCAATTTGCCCGGGCAGGTCTCAAACCCTTGTGCTCAGGCAATCCACTCACCTCAGCCTCACAAAGTGCTGGGATTACAGGCTGAGCCACCGAGTCTGACCTTATAACTTTTTTTAGATGAGAAATTTGAAACACAGTCAGGCTATGGTGGTCACATAGACATGGGAGTCAACTCCAGAAATCTGAACTGGAGCTCCTTCTCTGAATCTCTGCACTTTACTGTTTCTAATACATTGAGTACTCATTAAAACTACACATTTGCACCACTGCACACCTGAACTCATGACATAAGGAGACATGTGGTAAGTGTTTTAAAGCCCCCAAAGGTAAGGATTATTTATATCTTGGAGGAGTTTAGTGAAACTTGTGAAATATTTCAGTGAGATGAAATTTGAGCTACAGCCAGAGAATTGGAAGGAATAATTGCATAATACTTTTCAAATATGTTAAAATTCGTTTTCATTGTTGTTTATTTATTTATTTGTTTATTTATTTATTTATTATAAAGATGTGGGGTACAATTCAGGGTTAGGTATACAAACGTTGATTATGCAGGTACCCTTTTTGATGAGGTGTGCCGCTCCCTCCCCTAGAAATTTCCCTCAACTGCCAATCCCACCCCCCATTCCCTGACAGTTTCTCACTACTGCCAATCCCCCCCCTTTTTTTTTTTAAATAATCAATACTTTTTATTATGATATTGTGGGGTACAGTTAAGGGTTAGGTATACAAATATGCTTCGTTCCGTCACCCTTGTTGATAAGAGGTGTCTCCCCATGTTAAAATTCTTATCTCAACTCATTTTATATCATCTTCAGGAATAGGTGAATTTTTTTTTTGAGACAGGGTCTTGCTCTGTTCAGTCTGGAGTGCAGTGGGACAATCACTGCTCACCACAGTCTCAAATTTCCTGATCCTTCCATCTCAACTTCCTGAGTATCTGGGACTACAGGTGTGTGCCACCTGGCTAATTTTTTGGTCTTTGTGAAGATGAGATCTTGCTACCTTTCCTAAGCTAGTCTCAAACTCCTGGGCTCAAGCAATCCTCCTGCCTTGGCCTCCCAAAGTGCTAGGATTATAGGTGTGAGCCACCATGCCTGGTGTAGGTGAATTGTCTTGTTTTAGAGTGAATGGCTTGAGACCAATAATCTTTGGGTCATGGTTTAATAAACTTTTAAAGTCTAAGAAAAGTCATGTTATAGAAATTTTTATTTCCAAGTGGAGAGCACCTTTTTAAAATCTGTTTTTTAACCTACTAACACTATGTCTGAAAATTAGTTTGTTCACATTCCCGAACTCTTTCCCAATCAATTGAAGAGGAGAATGAAGTCAATTTTGTTTGATTAACGCATTGCTGATTCTTTTGCACTCTTCTTGCACATAGAAAGTAATGAATAATTATTTGTTGAATGAATGAAAGAGCCCTGATTCAATTCAAAGAATTGGTAAAGATTTCTTGGCAATACTGAAGGCAAGTAGATGTTCTACGGGGTTCTCATTTTCAAATGCAAACATTGTTAGGGTAATCCTAACATTTTCAAACACATACACTTGTTCAGATCCTCTGGCATCTGTAAAAAGAAGAATCAGAGTTTTTATCCTTTCCTCTTCCTGTTAATTTACCCAACCAGAACTCTATCTTCCTGAATTTGAAAAAAAAAAAAAAATTCTCAGAACGTTCTAGGACTGTGTTCTGTCAATGTTTACAACTTTTCTAAAAAGTAGGGGGTAGCTCTTAGAATTTTAAGTGTATTTATTGGAAATTTCCTCGACTGAAAAATTATTTTAAAATGACAACCAGCAGTTTTACTTTTGTATTAATTATGTTACATGGTACAAAAATTAAACTATTCATGATTGGTTTTATAAAGTAGTAATATATGTTAAAACTGCATTCTGCTTCCCCATCTCTGAACCCTCCAAATCACCTGGAGGGTCTGTTAAAAAGATATATTTGAGCTTTAGAAGTTTTTAGAAAATAACCACAATTTCCAAATTTGGAACATGGTACTTGTATCAATAATAGGTAGTACTGAAAAGATGCCCTTTGGAATTATGGCTCTCTACCTGATGTCCTCTCCTTTCCCCAGCTAATGGGGTAAGTTTGAAAAAGGAAGACTAACCAATTGGAAGTAACCCCAGCAGATTAATTCTAACCTTGCAAGAACCTGGAAAACTGCCCTCTAGTGGAGCTTATTAAAATTTAGGCCTTGGGGTGTTTCCAAGAGAGATATGCCTTTGGGCCAAGTGTTGAATGAAAGTCCATATTGTTTCTCAGATTTCTCTGAAGCAATGATAGGCATGGCAATTTAAAATGGAAAGAGTGAAGATCAAATGTGACCTATAGAATATACATTTATCATTTTACTATTCTTTTCTTTTGAATATCAGCTCGTGTTAGTAATGGCTGTTTCACAAGGTAGCTATAAATGTGTAAAAAAAGATTTTATAACCCCAAATAAAACTAATATGAAAAGAAAAAGTAGGCAGAATAATTAAGCCCATGAAAATAGATGCATGATTATTTACTACGAGGTGATATTTGGTTTTGACTGTTACTCTGACAAAAATGGCAACATCTTTAAATTCAAACAATATATTTCATTTTCTGTGTAATTATGTGGATTGCTTGAAGATATTTAGATGATGTTGTGAATTTATCCAAACAATCAAGGCAGAAATATATATTGGTACTATGAGAATTGTTGCAGGGCAGGGAGGGAAGCTCCAAGGGTCAACCTTATGAGTAGGTGAGTAGCTGTCTCTTACAGAGTTTGATTTGAGCTCTATGTTAATAGGCTGAATAATTTATTTTATTTTATTTTTTGAGTTGGAGTCTCACTCCTTCACCCAGGTTGGAGTGCAGTGGCATGCATACTCACGGCCACCGCAGCCTCGACCTTCTGGCCTGCAGCGATCTTTCCGCCTCAGCCTTCTGAGTAGCCGAAACTACAGAGATGTGCTACCACGCCTGGCTATTTTTTATTTTATTGTAGAGATGAGGTCTAGCCAAGTTGCCCAGGCTGGTCTCGAATCCGCGGGCTCAGGCAATCCATTCGCCTTGGCCTCCCAAAGTGCTGGGATTATAGGCTGAGCCACCGAGCCCGGCCAGGCCGAATATTTTTTAAAAAATAGTTTGTAATTTTATTTTCATTCTATAATGTATGGCAAATAGCTTTCTCTGTCATCTTAATCATGATTTAATCATGATTTTTAATGACTGCATCAGTTGCATTAAAGCTGTCAGGTCAGTGGAATGATGTAAAATGTTTCTGGTTGCTACACAGAAAGACTGCATGATTTCCTTCTTTTAGGATGAATGATGTTGAATGAGAGAGCCCAAGAGATAATCTGCCTTTCAAATAGCCATTCTCTAGTCAACACTCCACTACTGGAGGTGCATATCTTCAGCTTTACATACTTCCTGTCAAGGATTCTTTGTTAAAGCCTAAGCCATTATCAGCAAATACTTAAATTATCAACAAACACCCTGATGCAGTTTCCCCATCCCTGAACCCTCAGAATCACCTGGAGGGTCTGTTAAAAACACTGTTGAAAACCCAGATATCCCAGAATCTTCCGGTGGAATGATAGGTGAACCAGGGTGATCCTTATACCCAATGACATTCTAGAATCACATTTTATACCCAACAGAGGTTCTCAATGATAAATTGAGAGCTCTCTGAGAAAAAATAAACTCTTTAGAATACAGGGTAGGCAATGAAGGAGGCAGGGAAGATTATGACAAGATGGAGACAGGCAAGGATGAGGTGAACTAGAGATGCCAAACTGAACCTTGCTTCTTTCATGATTTTGCCCAGGGCCAGTCCCTAGAAGAGACAGTGGCTCTATGACTAATCTCCCTCATCAGGAAAATGGGAGACTCCAAAAACTTCTTTTGAAAATGACAGTGCCAGACCACAAGAATGCATGAGAGACAAAGAATTATCAGAGATAAACTCCATTAACTTAACTGAGACCCCAGGGGTAGAGGCTTTTCATTTGTGCTGGCCCCAGTGGCATGTGGTGTAGATCCAGATATGTCCTGGGTCTTGTGATCACAGTCTTTCTTTTGAAAACAGTTGCTGACAATCTGTCACTCCTTTGTGTTAAAGCTCAGCCCGTTTGAAAATGCAGGGTATCAGCTGCTGTTGCTGTAGGTCCATTTCTGTTTTCCAGCAGGTGGGTGTGTCTGTTTCTTTCCTTTCATCTCCATCCAGGCTTTCTTCTTTCAGGCACTTTCCGGTTTGTCGAGCCAAGTATGCCTGTCATGTTGGAACCCAGCCCCGGGACGCTCACCAACTCCTCTTTGTGTTAGTATCTCCCTTGACTGTGTTCCCACTCTTCCTTATCATCCTAAAGCCCATCAGTCCATTCACATGGTCACCTACTGTCCTATTCTCTTTATTGTAGATGCTCAAAAACTGCCAGTTTACCTTGTAGCTTTACCTCCTCTGACTTTTATCTTCATCAAGGCTTCCCTTGTGCTTTCCTACTGGGTCACCTTGGCCATTTCCTCGTGTCTTCTTCCTATTATTTTCTATATAGTCATACTAAGTGCTTCAGTAGCTCCCCTGAAATGAAGCGTAGGAGTTCAGTAGAAAGAGGGTGGCTTTCAGATTCAGGATAAGATTTGAATCTTCTTTTTACTACTTCCTGGTAGCTCTGAGAACAAGAATTCCATCTTAGAGTTGTAGAAATTTAATTAGGTAATGTAGAAATATGCCAAGTGCAGCACCTGTAACAATAGATGCTCAATAGATGGTTGCCATTATTCTTCTGATTATTTTTATATGAAGTTTTTTCCATACTACTGTAGTCCACAATGCTATCTCCTCCATATATTGATTTTCTTGAGTCTGTGGTTCCAAGAGAAATGGGAGGCCAGAATGCATGGCCTTAATCATGAGACCCAAGAATAAGAAGAAGAGCTGTGACCCACAAGCATCTGTATCTACTGCTTTCCTCACAGGTAGGGGTTTCTCTCAGGACCAGTCCACTGCTGGTCTTTGCCTGAGTGTTGAATTGGTTTATTATTTAAGCACAAGCCATATCCAGGGGAATTTTCTTGCTAGAAGGCACATGGTTCTCTCAGTGTCATTTTGTTGAGTTAAAGCCTTGGAGTATCAATTGGAACAGCTCAGAAGGTCCTAGATATATCCTACCCAGTTAGACCATGGGGCCTCTACCGTGTTATGGGTTTTTGCTATGTCCTAGTTCCAGTCCCAACATAATTTTCTAGCCCCTGATATGCTTCTCATTGGTAGCAATTTCTGTTATTTGGTGCTGCTCAAGAATTCTCTAGAGTGAGGAGGTTACAGACAATAATGCCCTGGCTCATTGATGTTTGAGACCTCCCAAAATGAGCTTCTGGTCTATTCTTCCTTCCTTTTTGAACTTTCAAATGACACTATACATATAAACATCTTATACCTAGGAATCTCTGATTGGTCATCCTACAAGCCACAATTTCTCATATGTGCTGTGATCCAGGGATTTACAAAGTGATGCCACACAGGGAAGCCTTTTCCATGAAATTCTGCTGTGTCCTACTCTGTCTCCAATCTCTGTATTAAAAGTTACTGCTAATACCTCTTACGGCCTTTAGGATTGTTGGGAAGGGGCAAAGACTGATGCTAACTCTTTGATAGGATTAGAAATATATTTCTTAAAACTCTAAAAGATCTGCCAGAGCACAAAATATGGTTTTTTATTTCTACTTCTTACTTCTACCCCAAACATTTCGGTTAACCAGATAAAAATATATCTGAAAGCCAACCAGTGAACCAACCAACCAAAAACCTCAACCTCCCCTGAAATCCCTAAAACCCTCCAAAAGCCAAAAAGCCCCATTCTTTCTTTTTTTCTCTGTTCATTCTTGGACTGCATGTCCCGTGAACTTACCGTTGCCCATCATTGGCAGCTATGTCTCTGTGTTCCTGGCTACACCCCAGATTCCAGCTCTCCTCAAGGACCAATTTTTTGTGCTTCATTTGATGCAGATCACATATTACTTAGGAGCTGTGTCTTTTTAAAATTATTATCAAGATTGTATGTCTCCTGGGGGTACAGAAGTTGATCCCTTATATTGAAGGTAGCACAATAATTTCCAAAAAGCAGCTGCTCAATAAAAACATATTGACTGGTTATTGATTTTTGCTAGTTATATTTCACAATTTTCCTACTTACCAAGTCTGCTTCTAGCCAATGTAGGATTATAAGTGGCACCTGGGACAAAGATGGCATGGAGAATTAAACCTAGAGATAATCCTGTAAGCTCACTGAGAACAAAGGTTTAATTATCCCCCTATCAACTGAGTCTTTTATCTGAGTTAAGTTGCAGTAAGTAACACATTGGTGAGTTTCCTTTGCTTGGCTTGCTTTGGCTACTATGAATAGCATAAGGACACAAGTCAGAATGAAGGAGAAGCTATGGATCTGCACAGGATATTCCTTTGGTCAAAGAGCAACATGTGTTAAGTGCATCATTGAACAAGTCTTTGACCTTTCTATGTGGGAATCAAACGTCGAACAATTTGTTTCATGATAATTGGAACTGGTCTGGGAATGTTACCTACTTTCTAATGTTGTAATTTTCCTCATTGTAAACCAACAGTCTAAGTGGTGCTGTTCTTGGAGATGGAGGTGACCAAGTGCCAGTGGGGGGAAGCAGAAATATGAAAGAGGGTGAGGACTTCCCAGCATGGCCTTTTATTGCTGCTAAACAAGTGGGCTCTTGCTCCTCCCTCCCGTGCCCTCACTACCTCTACCCACCTCAGGTCAACAGCCAGAGAAAATTGGTGATGAGTGGTAAAGCCTGTTGGTATTCTGAAAGCATAGCAATTCTACCTCCCAGAATCTTCTGTGATTCCCCCTCGCCCCCCGCCCCCCGCCTTCATTACTACCTCCCTAGCAGTGGGTTTATAGTGAAAATACTCAATAACTGGTATGGCACAAAGTATTGACCTATAAGGATGTAAGCTGGTTATAAATAACCAAGATGGCCAAACTAGTAAGGCTAGCTCTTTGAAATTTAAGGTCCAATTGCCTCTGGCCTGGACCCTGTAAGGGCCTCCTAAGTGGATTCTCTAGTGCACCCTAATCCACAGCACAATAGCCAAAGTGACCTTTTTCAAATGCAAAATACTCTTTGGTCATCCCCTTCCCCTCTTAAAACCCTTCCATGACCCTCCACAGCTCTTAAGATAAAGAGAACCTTCTTAACATGGCCTTTAAAGTCTCACATAATTTATCGCCTATCTGACTGTGATATAATTGATAGCCCATCTCCTACACAAAGCTGTAAGCTCCATGAGCGGAGGGGCCATATTTGTTTCTTCTACACAATTATTTCCCCAGAGCAGGAGCATGATGTAGAGCAGGAGCTTATTAAATATTCTTTGAATGAATAAATAAATCATGCCACAGCCTCAACTTTTCCAACATGTATTTTCATATCTAGTCCAGAATTTTTATTGTATATACATGTGAATGTGTTTTTAATAAACAGCTTCATGGAAGATACTTGTCCATGTTTTTTATATTGTTGAACAGCAACAGCATTCTCCTGGTGGTGGGTGTCAGACATCTGGAAGCGATTGTAGGTCTTCCTCTTTGTGTTTCACCCCCCCCCCCATATCTGAACAGTTATGTGGTATTATCAGTTTCAGTTCCCAAATGACTTTCCCAATTGTTCCTTCTTCTTCAACCTTCGGCTGTCCCTTGGTCCAGGTCTCATTACTTCTTGCAGTTATTTCCAACCTGGTGTCTTTGTTTTCTTTCTTTCTCTCCCCCAGTCCATCTTCTGCAGAGCTATTAGGGGAAACTTTCTAAAACTCAAGCCTTGTCATGCCACTCTTGCTTAAAATTCTTCAGAGTGCCCCACAGAGGATCAAGTCTTAGCACAACCTATAAAACTCTTCATAATTTGGGATTTGTCTACTTTTCGGGAGCTTACTCTTTTAATAAATATTTACTGAGCACCTACTTTGTCCCAGGGGAATCTACTGGAAATCCAATGGTGAACAAGGTAATACTTCCTTGTCTCTTATTGAAAATATTGTCTAATGATAGATTCACCTTTTGGAACAAATATGCATAGATCCTATATGTGGTTCCCAGAAACTGTCACCTCTTCATATTTTTTTGCAGTGACTAGGGTGCCCCTCTTATTTCTCACCCCCACCTCTGTCCACCTGACAAATTATTTATTTTTCAAAACTTAATGTAAGAACTCTTTTTCTTGGGATACTTTGGTTACTTTTCCCAGGAAGAATTTGATGTTCTTTCACTTTCCACTGTCAGTCACACTTTATATTTCTTTATCTTTCTTCATAATAATTTATAGACTCCACATGACATATTTTGTCTTAGTCATTATCATCTCTTTAGAGAATAGATGGGTACCTGTTAAGTGGTAAAAAGGCACTCAGTAAATGTTTGTTGACCAGAAAGAAGGTTTTCTTGGAATATGAGACCCAGGGATATGTGGCTAATATCATGGGCCCTTTTATACCAGATTTTAAGATCTTAGAAAATCATAATTTATAACAGGAATTTACTGATAGATTTTAAGATCTGGTATACTTTAAAATGTAGGTTTCATTTTATTCAATATCTTTTGTTCAAATGGAATCCACTTGTAATCTGGCTGTTTTTGAAACTTATAATCAGCTATGATGGAAAATTAACCTGTATAGCTTGAATTATATATATATATATAATGTATATATATATATGCGCACCTATGACAACTTGTATAACTTGAATGACACACACACATACACACACACACACTCACACACCCCTATGACAAATCTCAACAATAAAAATTTTCACTTTACCCTTTTTTACTTTGATTTATGATGGACTTTGTCATGATTTGGTATGGTAAATGTTGATATCATCCCTCCTGGAATTCACCAGATTTTCTTTCTACTGATGGGGATAGACATTTTAGCAATTCATCTTCAAGCTAGGTCTCTCAGCCATCTCTTTTTCCCCAGGACACCCATTTTATTTCCAGCTCTTGGTTATCCTTAAGTATAAAGTCAACATTAACTACTTCCTGTGACAGCATATCCTGGTTAGAGCTCCCTGGGGTATGAGGTTTCCAGTAAAGAGTTGTCTGAGATGGGACTACTAGGGATTGGTCTTGTCAATGCACATATTTTATTAAGCATCCGCTCTGTGCCCCACTCTCTGGTAAGGTCTAATTATTCTTGTCCTATTCACCTATTCACTATATTTCTATTACCTCGGAAGGTCCTGATGAATATTTTTTAGTGAACAAATTATTAGAAGATATGGAGCCTGCTCTTGGGCAGGGAGAGGGTGGTTGAAAAGAAGAGTAGGGAGGGAACTGTCAACCATGCTCCTACGATGTGCCAGACTCTGTGTTTACACTTTCTACATGTTATAAGTTTTACGAGAACACTTTGAGGTCGATGTGGTTATTTTATTTTCTGTGAGACCCTTGTTTTCTCAGTTGCAGAGACAAGGAGTAAAATTGAAATCACATAAACAGTATCATTGTGTTCCTGGTTCTGTTCCTATGCTGTCTCTATTGATAGACCGTAGCTCTTCCAAAGTTCCCCTCAGTTATTGTGGAAAATATCTGGAGGTGTCCTGCATAAACTCATGAAAGCAATCTTCGCATTTACCACTGCCCTTCTATTTTCCACACTGTGCCTACCATTTTCTTGCTCCACAAGCCTGCTTCTGTGAATGTTTCCGCCTGTAGATTTCCCCGGGGGTTGAGCTGTGCAACACCCCATGGTTCCAAGGCTGCTCCATTGCCACATTGTGGTCTATTTGGTCCACAGATGATGCCACAGTGTCATGGGACTATGAGAAAAACAACTTGGAGACCGGGTTATCTGTGTCTGGCAGAGGACAAAGCATCTGGAGGAAAGGGCTGGCACAGACAAGGCACTCATCTGAGGTACTCCTCCAATGATGTGGAAGCTGGAGGCATGAACATCATTGCTATGTTGAGGGTAGAGGACGTGTAGCTGGAACATCAGGCTAGAGAGGCCACTGTCTGGCTAAGTTCACCCCACAATAATGTTTTCTGTTAAAATTCCAAACCCACAGGAGAAGAATAAATGTTGGTAAGGTTTGGGATCCAATGGGGAATGCCCCTGGAAAAACACGTAATATTTTTTGTTTATTTTAGAGACCCTCCAAGGTTTAAGTAGAAAGAAAGTCTGTCAGGGACAAAAAAAATTTACTTTTTAGAAACTGATAGCTTTCCCCCTTTCTCTGCCTCTGAAGGAGAAAGAGTCATCTTTGCTTAGTTCCAAAACTAGGATTTTGTTCTGGTTAAAGAAAAATAAAGCAAGGGGGAAGAAGGGGAATAATGAGCTGGGGTGTAAGTGAGGGGATTACAATGATAAATAATTGAGGGAGGCCCCAAAAGTCCAACTGATACACAAAAGACAGAGCAGAGAGCTATTCCTTAAATAATAGATGTAGTCTTGAGAGGTAAGGGGATAATGAAAGAAATAAAAAAGCAGCGTGGACTAGAATTTCAAGGCTAAAAAATATGTGAGCGGTAGAAAGAAGAATAATTATTGAGCAACTGTTATGAGACTTCAGAGATAATGATGGAAAAAGGGGAGCTTTAGGATATTTGCTTTGTCTCTGAAAAATATCAGTAAACGTTTGGGATACTTTCAAATGTATGTTTTGGTTTTGGACTTACGTGTCTGTTGAGTACAGCACTGATCTTAGACTGATAATGATAATGGTTCAGCTTTCCTTGTATTACTATTTTATCAAAGAGCCAAGGTAAAGCCATGAAACCTATGACTAGCAGAGTGATGGACTGTGAGGATCTGACCATATGTGTTTCCAGAGACCAGGCAAAGCAGGTATCACTATAGGCTGTGGTAGTTGGTGAAAGTTTCAAAGAATCCAATGAAACATAGCTGGAAATCAGGTCTTAAAAATATATAGAATTAGAATAGATGCAGAGAAAGAAGGATATTTAGCTAGTGGAACTATCCTAAGTGAAGACATCGAAGTAGACGTGAACGTTGCCTGGAAGGGAGATAGTCAGTTCAACCTAAGTATAAGAGAAGGAGACTTGATGAATAGTAGTTGGGAATTAGAAGTCAGAATGCAGCCGGGCTCGGTGGCTCAGCCTGTAATGCCGCGCCTTTGGGAGGCTGAGATGAGTGGATTGCCTGAGCCCGCAGGTTTGAGACCCGCCTGGGCAACTTGGCGAGACCTCCTCTCTACAATAAATCAAAAAATCAGCCGGGCGTGGTAGCGCATGCCTGTAATTCGGGCTATTCGGAAGTCTGAGGCGGAAGGATCGCCGGAGCCCACCAGGTCGAGGCTGCGGTGGCCGGGAGCGGCACTGCACTCCAGTCTGGGCGACAGAGTGAGACTCCAACTCAGAAAAAAAGAAAGAAAGAAAGAAAGAAAATGAGGGAAAGTTTGAAACTTCTTAGAGACTTGCAAAGTGGCTGTACCAGAATGCTGATCTAGACAGAA